>JABXWE010011941.1:0-24125 GCA_014611495.1 Limonius californicus | reverse complement strand
GGTACTAATTTTTTTATATCACCATTTAACATTTGAGCATGTCTATCAAAAACAGATAGAAAAATGGAGTTGCCATTTAAAAATATTAATGATGACGTCAAAGAAAGAAAAATTTAAATAAACTTGACGTGTTCTAGGGTTTGCACGAAAAGCATTAAATAACAAAATTGTGAATTTTGTGCGAAACTTTATCATCTTGCTGTATAATTTTGTAAACATATAGTTAAATAACCAATGATATGCAAGCTAGGTAGATGACTAACAACTACACCACTAAAATGTAAGTTTGTTAACAGCAAAATTTGAAAAAAGACGAATCTAATAGTAAAGGCGAAAATATTATGTATATTTCTCTCTAGAGCAGTGGTCGAGGAGAATGTATTATATTTAAGATACTAATAAATCTTAGAAATACAGCAAGCTCTCATTTCTTGAAAGCAATACTAAAACGGTGTGAAATGATGTCATACTCAGCTCAGTATTGTTTCCAAAAAAGATGACATACCTATTACTCCAAACTAAAAGTGCATACCTACAGTAAATTTCGTGGATCAAGGGAGATCAACTGGGAACTTGTAAGGGGCTTTAATACAAATCAAATAATTTCTTATGTCTAGCTTTTTGCTTCGAAACTAATGCAGCTGACTTTCTGAAAATAAATGATTGGTTAAAATGGTGCTCTTCGAATGCATAGAAAAAAATATTTTTCGAAAATGGTGATGTAAGGATTTTCATAAAATTTTGTTATATGTTAGACGGGTACAAGAACTAGAAATTACTTATTACTTATTAATCGTCAATCAAAAATATTTAATTCTATCGATTTGAACATTAAATTATTTAATAAGTATCATTTAAGCATTAGAATCGTGGTGCGAAACGAAACAGCCACCCTTATTACCACAGGATTGAAATGCAAGTTAACACATTTAGAATAGCCTTCTTCGCACTGATAGTTGCTTATCTCTTTAAGATCACTTAGAATATGCTTTACACACCTTTTATGCAATTATTGTGAGAAGTAGTTTAGAATGCTGAATTTAGTCTATATAATCCGCTTCTTAAGACGTTTTGTTGTAGCTCCGCCTTCTTGTTTTTTATTAAATAGTAAAGTTTTTCAAAAGGCATTTTCGACAAGAAGTAATGTAAGTTTGCACGAGTTACATACTGTGTAACAGTATGGATTCATGGTTTGAAATTGGTTTCAAAATCATTTTCAAAATCGGTGGAATGGTTGTGGGGGTGCTGCAACTTGGTCGCCAAGGTCACCTGATCTAATGCACTTAGATTTTTATTTATAGGGTTATTTGAAGTATTTCGCATATCTCACACCAGTGAACAATGGGACGATTTAGCAAATCGTATCAACCAATCGCCTGCAGCTTAAAACGAATACACGCTTCTAGTACAAAGTTTAATTACAGTGAGATGTGCAGAATGTAATATCGTTGGTGGTGGTCATCTTGAACTGTTCCATTGATTTATAGAAAATTATAAATTCCGATTTGTTTTAATAAATGTTTTTTATTTGTATACCTGCGAAAAATCTATATTTTAGCTGTTTTATATGTAGTATGCACTGTTGAACAGCGCTACGAGGCGTTTTATAGCGAGTTATGGGACACCCTGTATATTGTACAGATATCTTAAGATGCATTTAAAAATTCTTCTGCTTAGGCCTTCCGATCCATGTTGGGTAGTTGCCTCCTTTGTCACGCTTCTCTATTCGATTACCCCAGAATTCACACAAACTCACTATTAACATATTTATGTCACACTTATGCTTGTATGTACATTTTTATCATGCTCTAATATCAAGAGAACCAAAAAAACCTGATCCCCAGCGGGCTGTGGAATGAAAAGTCACATCTTTACTAGACTAAAGGAATGTTTATAATGTCAATTTCAGGTTAGGTTGTGTTACCTGGAATTAAATAATAATGTAATGTCGTTTTTAGGAGCAGAAATCTTTTATTGAGCAACAGTAAAAGAAATTAATAAACCTGAACTAATGTAATGATCACAACAAATGTTGAAAATGTCTGCCTTCTTCCTCCAAAACGTTTCTGAACTCGTCTTCTCATACCTTCAAAAACATTTTGTAATTATTGAGGTGAGTTGTTAATTTCTTGGCAGTTTTCTTACAGTAATATCACAAGAGCGAGGGGGCCAGGGTATTGCAGTATTCCTACTAATGATTAGATCATCAAAATATTCTCGTAAAAAATTAATTGTATCTGCAGCTGCATGAGCTGTTGCGCCATCCTGTTGCAGAAAACAATCCCGTAGCTCATTATCCTGAAGTTCGTTTAAGAAAGGTTGCAATAATTCGTTCCTGTACCTTGCTGCAGTTAGCGTGCCTTCGAAAAATATTGGCCTAACTAACCTACGACGACTCATTCCAACTCAAACTCCTTTTTTCTGTGAATGAAGGAGAGCTTGTAAAGTGTGGATTATCGCTACTCCAAATCCGCGTATTCTGTGAATTAACATACCCATTATGGTAAAACCAGGCTTCGTCAGTAAAAAAGGTTAAATTTAACTGCTCATCATCGAGATTATCCAAAAACCAACGACAAAACTGAACTTTTTTTTGATAAGCCTGTTCTAAAAGCTTCTGAACGGAAATAAATCGGTAAGGATGCAGATGCAAAGCTTGTCTCAATATTCTGTGGCATGTACCGTAACATAAATCATCAACTTGCTGGCATAAATGTCTAATTGGTGTTTTTGGAGGCTCGTCAATTCGTTGTCTTACAGTTTCAATTAAAGCAGGTAGGTACTATCTTCTTTGGCCTACCAGACCCTTCTTTCCTTCCAACATTTCTAGTTTCTAGAAAATTGCTGACTAAATTCTTAACCAAAGCATAACATTTTCGGTATGTAATAATTTCATTGGGACACCTCTCTCGGAATACCACAAAACAAGGAGGAATCGAATAGATCCATTCTCCGTCAAGTTGAAAGCCGTTCCGAAAGTAAGATTCAATAATAAATGCTCTTTTATATGTATTAAAAAATCATTTTAACAATCTGTCAGATTCGTATAAAAAAAAGATAACTAATTTATCTGACATTATAAACATTCCTTTAGTCTAGTAAAGACGTAACTTTTCATTCCACAGCCCGCTGAGGATCAGCTTTTTTGGATCTCTTGATACTATAAATTCAATAGGTTATAAAAGAGATACAGAAATTGTTACTGAAAGCGTGAGTAAGTCTAGGCAAAATATTTTGCAAATTTTGTTAGTATCTTCTAAATTGAGTAAATGTTACACACCCTAAAAATATAATTACATTAATTATGCGCATTCATTTTTATTGTTTTCGAAACAGCGGTGTTTAAGGTTAGGTAGTACAATAAAGAAGCGGTCGAGGGCTAGATGTAAGACTTTTTGACTTGGTTTGGTTTTCAATTCCCACTACCGGAATATAGGATGTTTAGAAGCCGTCCTTCCTCGCAAGGCAGTGGCAATCCAGCGAGGTATTATGCCTAGTAGATCTTTTCAGTAGTAGAAGTGTTTACATTTCCCGTGGTTTGGAGTCACGTTAAGCTGTAGGTCCTCTATGCCTGTGATACTTACAAAAAAGCGTAACACAAGCATGGTAGAGAAGATCGCAGCGTCTCATAAGAGATAAATCACTCAAAGAAGAACAACAAATAATTTGAAACCATCTTAATATTTTAACTAAGTTCGTAAATGTTCCGGTTTGAGCTACTGTGAGTCCACCAGTTTAGTAAAAAATGGGAAATTATAATATGGGTATAATCTGAATTCACACAAAAATGGATAGATAAATGCAAACTAAATTATATTAATTATTAAATATATTTAAATTTTTACATACTGATTCTTCTTCACTGCCATATTGATGTTATTGCGCGTTTGTCGAATGACTAAAGTCGGTTTGTGTAGCGGATTTAATCAGATGTTTAATTGATTGATAAAATGATGATTCCTTTTTTTCATCTTCATCTAAGTTTTATTTTCTTATTACGACCATAAGCGGCCGTAAAAGCGAACAAAACCTAAACCACTGCATAACATATTTCTAAAATTTATGTTGCAGTTATTAAACTTGCAGCAAATATTTATGAATTTGTAATTATGTTTTATTTGCCCTTCTTCAATGTAGATATGTAAATTAATCAATATGATTACATTGGTTCATGACGAATAATAACAAAATAAATTTTACATATGACCAAGATTTTATTCATGTTTTGCTTAAGGACAACTTTACATTTATAAGGCATGAATTTTATTCACTCTAGTAGTAGTAGGAATATAACTATCAAAAGTTCTATAACATAATAAAATAAAATTTTTGTAGTAAAAGTTTATATGTAAATGTACAGAGCATTACAAGGCTAATCGGTTCAGTCATTACTAATATCATCTTCATTGAAATAACATAAATTATATTGCCAAAGTTTCTGAAAATCTGTAATAGTTATATTTGGATACTTTTTACTAAACTCAACAACATTCTCTATTGTCAAATTATTTCCTCGTATTTCAAGAAAAGTTAAAGAGGGGAGTTCCTCGACAAAAACCAAATCAGTAAATTTATTGCTTGATATATCTAAAATTAGCAGCTGCTTAAGCCCTCCAACCGCACACTTTTTGATACAGCTTAAGTTGCATTTTCGTAAATAAAGAAATTTCAATTTGTCTAATCCCACAAACTGTTCTTTGGATAGATTTTCGATTTTGTTGAAACTTAGATCCAAAGAGATCAGATGTATTAAACCTGCGAATGTGCAGGGTTCGATGCTTCTTATTTCACTGCTCTTTAGTGAAAGCCATTGAAGAAAACGAAGATTGTCAAAAGAATTGGCTTTTAATTCCGGTATTTTATTGTTTGCCAAATCCAACAAATGTAGGTGATTGAGTCCTAAAAAACTGCCTATTTTAATATTGTAAATGCCGTTTTCCTTCCAGTTCAAATGGTTTAGATGTGTTAATCCATCGAATGTACCAGGTTCTACCTCTTCAAGAGAATTGCACTGCAAATTAAGCGAAAAAATAGAAGAGAGACCGTTAAAAGCACCTATTTCCACATTTTCTATTACACCACACTCAAAATTTAAGTATTTTAAATTACGTAATCCATTAAATGTGTTTTTTTCAATTTTTTGAATTCTGTTTGAATTCAAATTTAATATCTCAAGTGCTTCCATACCTTGAAATGTTTTTTCATTAATAGCAGCTATTTTGTTGTTATGAAGATTTAAAACAGTTACAGATTTTAAATGAGCGAAAGCTCCATCCTCTATTTTCCAAATCCAGTTACAGCTCAAATCCAGGTATGTTAGACAGTGGAGCCCGTCAAAATGCTTTCCAATTTTACTTATTCTGTTGTTACCTAATTCAATCCGAGTCAGAGTACTTAAGTTATTAAATAATCCAGGAGGTAACGGTCTAATGAGGTTATATTTCATGGAAATTGTTCTAATTTTTGAAAGCCCATGAAACGCTTTGGGATGTATGAAAACGAGACCTACTGATACAAGGCTCAGTTCTTCGAGCTCTTGAAAATAATTTGAAAAGGTTTGGGCTATTTTGGGAAGTACATTTCCATCCATGTCTAATTTTCGAAGTTTTTTTTGATTTCTGAACATTTCGATATTCCAGTCCTTCAAATTTAAATAGTACAAGTAAATTTCTTCAAGGTTGATTAAGTCGTCGAACAGGCCGACTGAAAATGCGGTCATGGACTCCCAAGCGCCTAAACTTAATTTTTTTACGCTGTTTAAATCCTTGAAGGCAGTTTTATCACATTTTCTAATTGGATTCCGGTTTAAACTTAATACTTCTAGTAAATTAAGGCCTTTAAGGGCACTTGGGCCTATCTTCTCTATGTCGTTATCCCTTAGCCACAATTCTTTTAAGCTTGTAAGTAGATTAAAATTACCAGATTTTAATTTGGTGATACGGTTATTATTTAAATTAAGTATTTCAAGACGTTTGCATTTTTTCAACGAGCCTGGAGGTAGTTTTGAGATTTTGTTGTATTCCAAGTTCAACTCTTTGAGTAAAGGTACTCCTTGAAAAGCCTTGTCTGATATATGCGTCAAGTTGCAGTTACTAACAGTTATGGATGTTAAATTGGGAAAGTGTGAAAATACCTTCGGAAATAATCTATCAATCCTGCTGATTTGAAGTTTTAAAATTTTCAATTCTTCAGGCGAAGTTGGGTGGGTTTTAATGTATTCCTTGAGAAGCCTCTTACATTGATCTGCTGAGTGGATGTTTTTGTAAATAAGACTGCCTTCCTCGACTTCGAAATAAGGCTCCACTTTTTCATCCTGCAATTACAAGTTGCTCTAATATTTTTACGCACAAACTGTTTCTGGGTTTATTGAAAAAAAAACAAAGATTACACTTACCCAATATTCACTGCCTCCGTAACAATGCGAATCATCCTCCATTTCTGTGTATAAGAAGGATTAATTTGTAGCGGCAAATAATTTCCTAATGTGGAATTGTAGAATTAGGTTAATACTTCTAGACGAAATGACATGGTTTTTTATTTGCCATTTTACGGAAAGGTAGTTTTACTTTTTATATAAGAAAGCGAAAGTAGGACTGCTATCCTCAACGCAGACGCGATACGACTGAAACTGTCAGAAGGGTAGGTCAGTTTCCCTAGTATTGAACGTTTAGATGACCTTCAGAGAATCGGGGGGAAGGGTAAAATAAGTTACACTTATAATTAGGCGTTATAGTTAATTTTAGTGTATGTATTTCCAATGTTACTAACATGCATATTATAAAATAATGAATTCCGAGGGGGATAAAGAAGATGGTACGTGTAGAGGCATACACATATAGGTTGTTCAACTTAAATCAGAGAATTGGTTGAACAAGTCGGTACTCTAAAAATGAAAAGTTCAATTGATACAGCAAGTTTGGTAAATAAACATAAAAATTGTATTCAATAATAAAAATCTGTCGTAGAGTTTATAACATTCGCTACAATTATTTTATAATTGCAGAAGTACAATTCAGTTGCTAAAATTATTTTTACTCTAGAACATATAATGTCTTCATTTTTAACTAAACAATTGCAAAGATTACAATTACCCTGTAAGTTTCTTAAGTTCTTCGCACCTGTAAAAATAAGTGTTTGAATTATTTGAAAAACCTCGATGATGGCCAATCATTTATATACAAAGTTACACAAGCTGGCTTAAGAGGGTCTAACTATCGCCACATTGAAGTTTCTGCTGCATGTATAAATATTACTATATTTTATCTGAAACGGTATGGTTCAAGAAATAACACGAATTAGGTTTCCACCTTAATTGAAAGCTTATACTGTGCCTATCGGACACAGTTTAATCTACAATCGCTGAAACGATCATACTCAACCCGATTTAAACATTTAACTATGTTAACTTTGTGTGTCTATTTAAACTTCAAAATTTCAAGTGAAAGTTATGCTAGCAATACTTCACATTTCTATATTCATTTCTATATATCAGAAAGAAGACATCGTTAGACACTAAACACATGTCGTGTACATTATATTTCGATGTATTATACCATGCCGTATACGTTTATTTTCACACGTTTTTCTCGTAAAACTTGGTTAAACCGTTAGATAGATATTCTTGGAACCAGCTTGAAGGATTCGTACTCTGATAGGTTGCAATATGATATCTAATGTAAGTACAGCATTTTAGTAATTAGAAGTTTTATAACAAAAATGCGTATAAACAGATAATTTAAAAACAATCTACTACAGAAGTATAACCGTTACTACTTTATTAACATCTAAATTCTACAGATGTAATAAAAATAATTAAAGAAATATTAGACTCAAATAACACAAATATAAAGCAATACAGTGCGGGGTCGCCAAACTTGCCCAGGCCGTATAATAGAAAAATCAAGTACGTCGTGGCTTCAAAATAATTTTTGAACGTTTGATTTACACAACTATCAAAAATTGACAGTATCAAAAATAATGTTTCCTGCAGTTGAGAAGAAGTAAGTGATCTCATGGATTTATTTTTAGAAAACATTTTTTAATAACTAAAAATACAGATTTTAGTATGGAACCTACTCGAAAGTACCTGAACAGAGATCCGCCGAACGAAGGTGTAACACTTCACACACTCGCTTACAGACGCGTTTATGACAAGCATGGTGCAAAGCTGCTTCTAGAAGGTTCCGAACAGTATCAAAGCCACATTACGAACCCCAACAATGAAGTATTGTTTGCCGCATCATCCGCAGAGATGATAAATACTGCGGTTAGGAAAAAAGGTAGTAGTACTTCTACGGATAAATTAGTTCCGACCTTCAACGTGTCAATAAAGAAGCGATACAGCAAAATTAACATGCTTTCCAGAAGCAATGCTTGGAAAGGTAAGAAATATTACCAGGTTTACATAAGGTAGTCATATGTTTGATGGTACCAGCACCAAAGAGAGATGCATTAGTACAATCTAGACGATCAGTAGATGAAAATGAAGTTCGTGCTTTAATAAAGAAAAAGCTTGAATTGCGATCTACTGCTATAAGGAATCTTAAACCAAACGAAGGTACGCCAGAGCCTTCATCTATTTCCAGCCAAACGCCAGGTAAATGCTTTTGTAAGAATAAACTTCAACTATTATGAGAACCCATTTTTGTTGATAAGATGTTGAAATCTTCAAAGAAGATTGCAACAGGATAGAAACGGTTTTCTTAAATTGCAGCAGAATAGATAGACGAGCCAGAACTACTAACTTGAACATATTAATGAACCTGTATCATCTAGTGTCTAGTGGCGGTGGAACTGATTGGAAACCACGAGGTAAGCTTAAGGAAATTGTGTTGATATTTCAGTTACTGTAATTGATATTTGTTTTGGCAGAAAGGGTTGTACATTACATAACCAGTTACCTGTGCAATAACTCCCATTTGCTGATTCAGTTAGTGTATATTATTACGGTAAGTTTTGATGCTGAAAGAAGAAAGCTCTAATTCTAAAATCACGCATTGAATAAAAAAGAGCATTATAGGGAAACAGATTACTGGTTCATGATGGACCAGAATTTTTCTAAATTTGTTATCCCCGTGATGATTTCTGTTTTATGTTTCCTCTACTACATGAAGTTACAAAATATTGAATCAGACTTTCAGATGTATCAACAATTTGTGATCTTTTGTCCCACTTTATAACTGCTTTAATTTATAATCTTTCAGTTACCACAGCTCCCCATCTCACCATATTTTACTCTACTTTTTTTTTTCGTTTAGGACTCGGAGGATTTCCAAACGTGTCTTTTGGCAGTAAAAACACTTTATCTGCTTCTTATAAAAGGTGGCAGATTCTACGAGGATGACCAAGTAGGCGTTATTACAGCTCTAAACAGTCCTGCAATTCTTGAAACGTTAATAGAGAGCATGTATTTTATAGATATAAGATTTTTAGGGGATAGTATCTACAAAAGGGATTTCCAGAAGCTTCATTCCCAAATCTTACAGATGATTCTTACAATTTGCAAAGCTAATTCTAGTAAGTTTTGGAAACTTTAAAAGGAAAATCTTGAATTATATTTTTGTAGCTCAAGAGTCACTTATACGTGCTAGTAAAGGTGTGGTGCAATTAATTGGCAAACTGACATCAACATGCTACAAAAACAAAGATTTAGCCAATGTTTTGTTGGAAACACTAAAAGTTTTGAGTAGAAGAAGCAAGTATTGAAGGTTTACTTAAAATACAGATTTTTACTGGCTATTTTACAGAAAAAAACTGCAGATACTTGATTAGTAAACAGTTTTTTGATGGCCTGCATTTGTGCTGCACTTTAACAAACAAACTGTCTGCCACCACAACGGTTTTACAAGCAATGTCGAAGGATCGTAAGTGTTACAATCGAGTTTGACATATTTTATTAGTACCTATAAAGGTTTAGTAAGTGTGGTGATATCTCAGTTGATAGAACGTTCGCTTTCTGGGCAAAACGTTGATTCTAGCTTGGGTTCAACTCCCCAGTAATATCACGTAGCGTACACAAATTTGTGCAGTAACCAACCACACACAATTTGCCAATCCGATTAGCAACCGTGTGATATTAATGCCCTTTCTCAAAATTCTGTCATTTGCCAGCTTTGGCATGTCATGATTTTAGTCTTTTTTCTACGCAACTTAGATCCATACTCTAGAAACATACATTATCTAGCTTTAGATGATGTTATGGGCCTAATCTAGCAGTAAATAATAAACTATTTCCTTTGCTGTTCATTTTTAAAGCTAGATAAAGTAACACCTCGGTCGGTTCCTATTAATTTAATAACATTGTAACGAATTATGTATATTGATGAAGATATGATCAATATGAATATACAGGGAATTTTTCTTTTTAGTATACATTGTACATGTAATTGTCTATGTATACTTGTAAAAAGAACGCATCAATTACGCCTATTATGTAGGCAATCAACTATACAGACAACTAAAGCACGGTGTGGCCAAAACATTCAAATTAATTCAAGGTTAAAAAATAAAATTAGTCTTTATTTAGTGTCTTCTTGCGTTTATTTATACAACCATGTGCAGTAAAGACGAAAAAGTGGAAATTCTAACGTGGTGTCAGAATGGTAACAGCGTAAGAAGTGTGAGAGACTTATTTTCAGTAAAATATCCAGAAAGGCTTATACCTTGTATTCGAACCATACAAACAATCATTAGAAAATTTAAATCAAAGGGATGCGTAATAAATTCCCATAAAATAAGAACTAAAAGTAATCACGTTTTAACCGAAGATATGAAATGAAATCTTTTATGCTACGTTGAAGAAAACCCCGTAGTATCACTACGAGAAATAAGTTCACATTTTAATGTTTCTAAAACCTCGGTATTTATAGCACTAAAAGATTTTAAATATAAATCGTACAAATTTTCTAATAATCAACGACTATTCGATGAAGACAAAAAAAAAGAACAATCATTTGTGAAACTTTCTTTAATTTGCTAAATAAACATGAATACATCTTAAGTAAGATAGTTCTTAGTGATGAAGCAACTTTCACAATAAATGGAGATGTCAATTCACAAAATTTTCGGCGTGTATTATAATTCCTCATCTATCCACTATTCATTATCCTGCTAATCTTATTCCTTAGATATTGATCCCGCACTAACCGCCATTTACAAAACTTAACTCACAGTCAATACTCTGAGAAAGTTAAAACGTATGGCTAGGAATAGTTGAAAATAAGCTTATCGGTCCATATTTTATTGATGGTAATCTCAATACAGCCAAATTTTTAGAGCTATTAAGGAACGACCTCATTCCGGCAATAGAAAATTTAAACATCGATGACCCGTGGTTTCAGATGGATGGAGCCCTTCCGCATTCTTTAAGAATTTAAGAATTCTTTAAGAAACTTTCTAAAAGACAGGTTTCCAGGACGCTGGATAGGGAGATTCGTTCCCGTACCGTTGCCCCCCCGTTCTGCAAATTTGTCGTCCAATCACTTCTTTGCTTGGGGATACCTGAAGGACAAAATTTATACAAATATTCACATAAACACCCCCACTAAAGTGACGTTTCTGTATGCTTCTGTTTTTTAGTTTTCTGTATAGCTTGTTGCCTACACAATAAGCGTAATTGATGCGTTCTTTTTACAAGTATACATAAACAATTACATGCACAATGTATACTACAAAGAAAAATTCCGACGGCCTTTTTGTTCCACTGCTGGGCATCGGCCTGTTCTCTGCCACGTGTTTGTCCTCAGCGCTAAGGTAGAAACACGGGGGACCTACAGTTTAACGTCGAATCCGAACGACAGAAATTCCAGAGAAGGTTTTTAGATTTAAGATTCCACGGTTGCTAGCCGGATTGGGAAATTGTGTGTGGTGGGTTGCAGACAAGATTTTTATAAATCTGCATAGTACTGCTTAGGTTTCGAACCCATGCCAGAATCGATGTTTTACTCAGAAAGCGAGCGCTCTACCACCTGAGCTACCACCACCCTCTGACCCTTAAGACAACTATCCTTGATAAAATTTAGCTTGTGTTAACTATATCCAAAATGCATGTCTACCGCTCGAAATACCGTTTCCTATTTGATTCTGGTTTGCATAAGGCTTTAAAACAGGAGAGTTTATATAAATAGGCTTACGCTTTATATACATTATATAAGTAGCTTCAAATAATACTGTTTTATCTAAAATCTATAAGAAGCGTATGCAAACAGAGTTGTATAGCTTAAAATAAAAATTTCATTGTACTTTTATGGCCACTATTTAGTTTGTGCCACGTAATATTGATTAGAAAGTATACGTTTATTACTTTACCACTGGTGCTAAGCAAGAACATGTACAAAAAGTAAACTTATTAATTTTAAATGGAGATGGCTAGAACCTGGTCGGACTAAAAAGGCATTGTATTACGTATCAAAGTTATAGGAGATTCTACTCCCATTTATCTTGTATCCGTGTGTGAAAATAGCAAACTTTGTACAATGCAGTAGCTATACTTGGCTGTTCTTATCGCAGAAATGTAATTTTTTTGGAAAATTTTTGCAGAAACAGTTCTTGATTGTATGAGTGAAAATGAAAAAGTAATTAATCTAATACTTGACATTATATACTACAATGGCAAAAAATCAGTCAACAAGAAACCCGTTTTCGGTATACTGAACAAAATGATGAAGACTAGTAAGTTCACTGCGAATGGTAAGTTAATATGCAAAAACACTTTTGTTCTGTTCTAGGAAATGCTACGAAGGTCATTTCAGACCATGAAATCTTTGATAAATTGTACAATTATTTTGTTAAAAGCGAAAAATACATCCATCGATCGGAAACAATTACAGCATACACGTTCCTAAACCGCATTGCAAATCCAAAAGTTTTACAAACAACAAAATTAGATATGGGTTTATGTTTACCAGAATACGTTAAAACGTGCAGTAAGAAAAAAATAGTTATATGTTCTTAAACACATTATATTTTAAGTCGTTCCTATTTACTCTTAGTGGAACAAGTTTTATTAGAAGAGAGTGATACGGAAAATGATGACAGCGAAGAAGACGCCGTTGATGTGGACGTTGACGATGCTGATGATGAAAGCGATGAATTTGATAATTCCTGTTCTGACAGGGAAGATGAAATACCATCACCATGCGAACCAACAGATGTAGAACACCGAGCTTTATCAGAGTAAGTTACTTTCGTAACAGTAAACTAATACTACATACTTGATACTTTTCAGTATGTGTCCTTTTTATATGGAACAGCTGCTCATTTCGGACGAACGGGATTATTCTAACCTTTACGATTTTGAAATGTATGAAGGCATTCCACGTTTGACTAACAGAAAAGTCATTGAAAACCGAGTTCATAGAGGCATAAATATGGATAAAATTGCTTATCCAGACGCTACTATGTTAGAACCTCAATTTGACGACCATACACTCAGTTCGTCAGTTAATAATTTCTCCGTGTGAGTTTTATCGATGTAACGTAAGCAGTGAGTTTAAATAACTGTCTTATGCTGATTTTTAGAAAGAAATTGATTCATAAATTGAAATTTGTACGAAATGGTCTCGATAATTCAGACTCATCTCGAGTTATATATGATCTGGATCGACTCCAAGGAAATTCAAAACATTCAATGAGGATTCCCCAGTAAAATACTTCTGATGTGGTTCGAAGCTTTTGTACAAAAAAATTTATTTTTAGCCCAAGCACATACTCATACGATCCTGATAATAACGGCCGACCTCGTAGAAGCAGAAGTTCTCTGAAGTTTGAATCACGTTTCGAGTGTGGTAATTTAAGAAAAGCTGTTCAGGTGTATTTTTATTCTAGTGTATCCATGAACCATGTTTCAATTTTTTATATAATTGTAGATTGGAAAATTTGAATACGACCTAACCTTAAGTCCTGATACTAATTCAACGAAAGGTCTGCAGTGGTTCTACTTCCAAGTCACAAATATGGTGCCTAGGACAGCATACATGTTCAATATTATAAATTTGTTGAAATCCAGCAGTCAGTACAATCATGGAATGCAACCTCTTATGTTCTCCGTGATAGATCATGCGTTGAATAAGACGGGTAAATATTCCGAAACTGCCAAAGATCGCATACAATTCCAAAATATACTCGTAGTATGTTTTCCTAAGGATGGAAACGGGTTGGAAGAGAAATTATCTATTACGGAAACAATTACATTAATGAGAATGGCACCAAGCAGTACAAGACTTTGTCGTTTGTTGTGTCGTTCCAGTATTCCAACGACTATGTTTATCTTGCCTACCATTACCCGTATACGTACACCAGATTGATGGTAAAGCATACAATATTATTTCAATAAACTTTTCATGTAGTAATTATTTCAGATTAAACTATTTCCACTTATTAAGCACAAAACTAATCAAGTTTACGCTCGGATAGATAAACTCTGCAAAACCGTTAATAACAAAAATGAGATAGCATTGTTGACCATTACAGGATCTTGGAATCGGCATGGGTCTTTAAAAATACCATTTTCTGTAAGTTTATCCCATCAGTTATGCGAAAGTTCTTGTAACGAGGAAAAGGGAGTATTTCAAGTCCCCATCTTTTTTTTTTGTTGAAAACTTTATTTTGTAATAAGTTATGGTACTGAAGATGACACCTTTATATACATACGTTTAATTTATAAGAACTGGTAGAGACAGACATGTTCTTTAAATGATAGTATGTAAATAGATAAATAGTTAGAAGTTTCCTTCTATAAAATTATTGTTTTCCGATACTATTCACCATTTACAAAACACTCAGATAAACTGTATACTAAGCTCATAATTTTAATAGAAGCGTCCACTAATATTCATCACCGCAAGGATCCATCCTGGAGAAACTAACTCTTCTTGGATAATGGAGGGCATCATTAAGTTTCTTTTAAGCGAAAACGACGAAAACGCTATAGCAGCACGAGAACATTTCATATTCAAAATAATCCCCATGCTTAACCCCGAAGGAGTTATTTATGGAAAGTATGATTTGACCGATTTGTAATACGAAATTTGTTATAATACTGTTTGTGTGTAGTACTGTGTACGGACTTACTGGAATCAATTTAAACAGGTGTTGGGTCAATCCGAATAAAGTAACCTGTCCAGAAATATACCATGCCAAGGTTAAATATATTAATGGTACTATTCCAAAACTTTGCTCAGGCTACGTGCTTTCAGAGATTAGTTGCATGCGGAAAACATGTACTACACTTGCCTATAGCAGCTTTTATTGACATACATGGGCACAGTAAGAAGAAATTCTTTTTTTTCTACGGATGCGATCCACAAATGAGTTGGAATAAGGAAGATAAGGAAATTGGGGACTTCAGTGAAATTGTAAAGGTACAGACAAATGTATACCAATTTTCAAAATTATATTCTACATTAAATATTAATGTTTCAGCTTTTACCAGAAATGGTACACAACACGAACCCAAACATTTCTTTAATGCAGTGTAAATATAAAATAGACAAAAACAAGGAAGGAAGCGGACGCGTAGTCATGTGGAGAGAATTTGATATTAAACATTCATTTGCTTTAGAGTGTTCATATTCGTTTGCAAACGAAATACAAGTAAGGAAAGAGGAACTATTGATGTCATGTAATATGCTGTATAAAAATTATTTTTTTACAGTCTATTAATACAAAGATACTCACCAATATTGGGGCCAGCGTTATTTCATCTCTAGGAAAAATTGCAGATAAGGTATACGCGGCCAGAGGATCGATATCTACTTTGTAAGTGCTAGACTTAAATCTAAATAGCACTTCGGTTAGCCTCGTTTACAATTTCAGATCATTAGATTATAGCTGCAACTTTCGAACAACAAATGCTATACCCCCGAATAGCAGAAAAGTAGATCCAAAAATGACGAGTTCATTTTTTTGCGGGAGACACAATTTTGAAGAGTCTGGCGTTGAGTCGTAATAATGAGATAGTTTTGTTAAACAGGCGTGACGAAAAGGCTTAATCTGTTTTTGTTTTCGATTAAATTTGTAAAGCAGTACGTGTGTTAAAACTGGAACTGGATACTATTACATGTTTTCTTAATGTTTACGACTTGTTTCATTTACAATGTACAACTTAGTAGTGATCGAGACGTTTGACTTTGGAGTTATACCAAAGTAGCTCTGGTTCGAATTCTGAATATTGGACCTTCCCAGGATGTTTGTAGTGTCTTAGTTGTAGTTGGGGCATGTTATACCCGTGTATAGCACGAAATATGCTAAACCGATATAAGCTGGGAGGGATGGAATTATTCAGTTGGTAACTTCATGATTCTTCTAAAAAAAGAAGATAAAAAAGTTTAAAGGTGAGCACAAAATGTAATTGTATAGAAGGAACCACGTATACATACATTTGATGACATTATACAATCATAGGGTTTTACCTGTGTAAAGTAATTGTACCACAAAACTATTTCAACCCATCTCCTTGAATACAAGTCGGTCGTATAGCCAAATACTGTTGCTACCGTTGAAAGGGTTAGGAAAGTTAAGCGCGCAGGCTTGGCTCACTGCTAGATTGGGCGATCCGTTTAATGGCACAAATAACTGCAATCGGCCCTGCTTCAAACAGTACGTTAAAGCTGTTGATGGCGGCTACTTGCTTAGGACTCTTAGCAATGCGAATGAAGGACCACAGGTTCAGGAATCGCAAGCTTCTAGCATCTATAATGTTGAGGAAGATTTTGAAGAAGCAGACGACAGTGGAGGTGATATGGAAAACGATGATAATTTGGAACTTACGAAAACGAATGAAGCAGTAGTTATGTCAAGTCACAGGCGCTAGCGCGACCTGGAAACTCTGACAGGAATTTCTACCACGGCCATACGAATTCTTATTGATAATATTCTTGAATACACATTTTGGACCAATGTGCAGAACGATATTGATGATGTAATAATCTTAACTAAAATACAGGGTAGGTCAGCTAAGCTGTCCCCCTCCCCTTAAAAGTGATTTATGCAATCCAACATACATATAGCGTAGCAACCAAAATCGCTTTTTCCTTTAATATAATTCAATTGATCAATGCTGGCATTTACTTACATTTTAAGAAAAATTTCTTCAAATAGCAACAAAACAAATCTGATGATTAAGTTTGGTGAATGCCGCGGAAATGCGACTGGGCTATCCAACTAGAAGAACTCCGCTTGAAAAAATATTTCGACGTTTTGCTACTTGTTTAAGAACCGAAGGTAAATGTTTTCATTTCAGCAAATATAGGCCCAGAATGATTACGAACATGATAAATAAAGTAGCAGTTTTAGAGGCAGTGAATAAAAATGTCCATGTATGTAAAAGAGTAAGAATAGATATGAGTATTGGTGTATTCTGAAAGCGAGTGTATTTTATTCTTATTACGATACTTTGATACACGACTTGCATGAAAATGGTGTAACGATTTCCGCGCGTAAAAGAAGGCAATCCTTTGTACATATTTAGTTATTCACATGCTTATACGACTTTTTAATATTTCGAAGTTACATTTGTGTCAAATCAACGCTGTGCGTATTGGAGTTTCAAAAGTTGGGAGGGGGGAGATTTTAAAAGACAGTTTTCCGTAATTAGGTCAGTGGGTTGAGTATTGTCGGTCTTACCGGAAGTATATTGTGAATAGTTAGCTATTTCTTTTTAATCGTTTATCGATTGGGAATTCGTTTTCCGCTTTGAGTGTCACTACACACAGGAGCTTTTCCCATAGTTGAAGGGAAGCAAATCTCCAGGAATTTATTTCCAATATAGAATTTACTCCGACAAAAAAGATTTTGTTTGGTGTTATGCCAGTGTCCATCAACTGGCAAAATTCGTGCGGCTGGACGTCCCGAAATTAAGGCGACACAGTAGAAAAACTCTACATTCATACGTATTGTTCAAATTGATACGCTGTCATTGACGAGTAACCTTGGGAAGGTTTACCTGAACCGGGTGGACGCCTGGGGCTATAGATAAGAAGTCTGGTGTACGGTCGAGCTGATTGCCGCTACATCTTGAACAAGCGAAGTCCATTTAAATCGTACATTTTAAAATTTGTATAACCTTGCCTTGTTGTTTACGATTTCATTATCGGTATTCAAGAATTAATTTAGTAATTATTTGGGGTCACAGAATTGTGTCATTGGGGCTATAATTGGGGAAATGTGTACATATGAACTCCTATTGTAATATTTCATTTATTAGGGGGAACAATTTTACGTAAAGCATATATACAGGGTACTCCGACAGTGGGTTGATATTGCGTTTGTAAGAGGTCACAGCTTGCATTTTTTTTATCGTTTGATCACGCATGCATTCGTTACTCGGAGGCCTCCTACGTTACGGATTGCGCTAAAAATTACTGGTATCTTATTCGAGTAGCGCAATAAAGGTCCGAAAAATTGTTTGAGTGTCGCCCAATTTAAGTTTAGTTATATTCAGTTCCAGGAACGTAAAATTGGGACTGTTAATTTATTTTAATTTATTTTTCTTGTATAGAAATATTAGAATTGTGGGTTGTTTTTTTTTTCTAAGTAAAAAGAGATTTGGTTGAAACTTGTCTTTTATTTTACGACGAATTATCTGGAATTAAGTTTACATGAAGGACAGATAGGAAGATATAAAGGTAGGTGATTATTTATCTTGGGGTCCGACTTCCCAGTTACCACCTCGGACGATATTAGTAAATTATAAGTCGGTGGCGCCTATAAATTAATTGTTGGAACCTACTCCTTCTTCGATTGGGTTTCCGGGATGCTAACATTTGTCAAATTGTTAATTTTCTACCTAAACAGTGGCGTAGTTACGAGGTTGTTTTTGTACTTCAACTAATTTTTGTATGTAGTAAAGATTAAAGGCGTGACAATGGCCCTCGGGGAAGATTGCAATTTTGAAATTTCATTCAGAATCAATTTCTTTTAGATTCACTTTTTTAATTGTGTTTTGTTTAGCGATGAAACAGCATTCTCAAACAATCGTTAATTATTAGACTTAACTCACACTATTACGCTCACGAGAATTCGCACTGGATACGTGTTAGACATTTCCAAAGAGTTTAGTCCGGAAATGTTTGGTGTGACGTAGTAAGTAACATATTATGGGACTACACTTAGTCCATAAAAATTTAACAGGAGGACGTTACTTGGGTTTCCTACAAAACGTATTACCCGTGTTAGAAAATGTAGAACTCAATATACGACTAAAAGGTTGGTGCCAAAATGATGACTGTTATTCTAGGTATAGTTGAATTGTTAGGAATTCCTTAAATAATGTATTTGGAGAAAATTGGAATTGGAATAGCTGTGTATTTATAGCCACCCAGAAGTAGCGATGTCATTCCACTATACTTTCTTCTAGCGAATAATCGAGGCGTATACGACCTAACACGCTTGCTCGAGTGCGAAGATAGTTTTTAAAACGAATTAGAAAATATGTGGAAATGGATGTTGTAATTGTGAACATTTACTGAATTAAATAAATTTTTGCTATTTATTTCACTTTGTCAATGTCTTCATATACTTCCTATCTCCTACGTCTTTGTAGGTCGTACTCGCTGCAGACACCTGTATAACTTTAAGATGGTACCGCTTAGAAGTATTCACTGTTATACACTCGTAGACAAAAATATTGCATATTTTTTTAGGTCTCTATTTTTTTTTCTGTGGACCTTTGTGATTTCTATTGCTAAATATCTTACACGGGAGTGTTTCACTCTTGTTAATAACTAAATAAATTAGATAGTGCACATTTAAAATAGATTCGTGGAGCATCTAATGAAATACTCTAATTTTCGTCATACCATTTAATGGGAAACAACAACAATAACAACACTATAACACTACTGTAAGGTACATTTTAGTTCTTAGTGTTCCTTTCTCTAGCTCCTACAATAGCTTGCATTCTCCTAGGCATACTTCGCAGAATATCTCTGATGGTTTCTTGTGGAATTCGAGTCCATTCTTCCTGTGCAGCAATTCTGCAATGGAGTTAGGAGCTGAATTTCGGGCTCGTATATGTTGTTTCAGAATGTCTCATATGTGTTCTATAGAATTTGCATCAGGGCTGTTTGGTGGCCAGTCAAGCGTCTCAATCCCGACATCTTCAAGGTACTGGATCACTATTCTTGCAGCATATGCACGGGCATTATCATGCATTAAGACAAATTCATCGTACCCAATAAAGCCGGCATAAGTTAACACATGTTCTTCAAGGATGTTGCTTATATATCAGTCAGCATTCATTCTTAAAATTCACCTCAACGAGGTCTGTGCGACTCTCCCAACTAGTGCCACCCCATAGCATTATGGAACCACCACCGAAGCTAATGTTATGTGGAAGATTACATTCTGCAAAACGTTCCCCAGACCTTCTGCAAACTCTACCACGTCCATCAGGCTTCCATAATTGTATTCTTGTTGCGTCTGTAAAAAGAAGTTTGCCCCATTGATGTTCGTTCCAATTAATGTGATCTCTTGCAAATTGTAATCGTCTGGTTCTGTGACGTGGTAGAAGCCGAGGAACTCTGGCAGGACGTTTTGGATTTAAACCGGCCTCCTTAAGTCTTCTTATTACTGTTCTGACACTTACATTCACTTGTCTTGTAATTAGTAGTTCATTTTTCAAATATGGAGCTGTAAATGTGCGATTTCGCAAACCTTGAAGTCGCAAATATTGGTCATCTCTTGGAGTTGTACATCTTTTACATCCTTGTCCAGGCCGCCATTTGTAGTCTCCTGTCTCATTGTATCGTTTTACTATACGAGAAACAGTCGATTGAACACCAAACAAGCGCAATTTAACAACTTTACACAACTGTTTACGATTCGAAATGTTTTTTCTTGTTTAGTTGTATATATGTAGGTATATAGAATTATTAAAAATAAAGGCATCTAACCTATATCACCGAATTCACAAAAAAGAGTTCTATCGATGTATCAATAAATATACAGAGTATTCTGTTTAAAAAAAAGTTGATATCATTTCGGCTGAAGTCCTTTAAACCGCCTTGAAGCTTCATGTTGAACACTTTGTTGAAATCGTGGTTACCGTAGTAGAAATATTTGCAATGTTACATATGTATATCCAACCCTGCATAATTCAAAAAAATCGTCTGTTCTTCATTAATCATTAGACGAAGCGAATACCTATATTTAGACTGAAAGTTTTTTAAATCCTGTGTTAAAGAGGTTAGGGGAGCCTGCCCAACAGTGAGACATTGCATTTTTCTCACTTCATGTGCGTTCGAATTTTTTCCACCTTTCAACAGGGAAGGGGAAGCATCATGCCACGGGTATGAACGACTGTTTGCCGTGTTATTAGTCGAGTTGTGTAGGTTGAGGAAGTAAGTGTGTTCCTGACAAGTAAAAGTAAATTTTAACACATAGGCTATTTTATCTTGCAAAGAAAATTAAGAAGGTTTTTATAAAAAGTATTTCCTCTCTTGGTATGTGTTTATTATATAGTCTTTATTTATGCTTTTATAATTTATTAAACTTCTGTCTTTCACTAGTTATAAACCAAAATGGCGCTTGCGACAGTGTGTCCAACAGTGAGACATTTGCTGTTGTCCAACACTGAGATACTGTCTCACTGTTGGGCTCACTGTTAGGCGTAACAACCGTAATTTAAGAGTTATTCATTATTTTTAGAAATAAAAATGAGCGCCAACAAAAAAAGAAAAATAGGAAATTTTACGGAAACAACAATGAGAGACGCTGTGAAGTGCGTTTTGGGGGGAGAAAGCCTGCGCAAAGTATCTGAATGAAAAGGAATATCTTTTCAGACCTTAGCTAGGTATGCAAAAAAGGCTAAAGAGACTGAGAATATTGAGCAGGTGCGAATGTGCCCTAACTATTCTGTGAATAGAATCGTCACTGAAGCAGAAGAACAATCCCCTGAGAAATATATTATCAACTGTTCACAAATGTTTTATGGAATGCCTCTAAAGTTCTAAACGATTGTCGCAAACTCGCTTATGAAATGGCTGTCCAAAATAAGAATAAATATTCCCGAGAAATGGCAGGATTAAAATGGATGAGAGGTTTCCGCGAGTGGCACGGTTGCCTGTCTTTAAGGACACCAGAAGGCTGCAGTTTATCTAGGGTAACATCTTTTAACAAACACGTTTCAATTTTTTTTTTAAATTAAGAAATATTTACACACGGACTGATCATTTCGCTGATGGCAGTCGTATTTTTAACTTAGATTAAACTGGCACCGTGACAGTGCAAAAACCCCTAAATGTACTTGCAACAAAGGGTATTAAGCAGGTGAATAAAGTTACAAGCGGCGAAAGAGGTACTCTTGTTACCACTTGCTGTATTATTAATGCGACAGGACAATACGAAATGCGAAATTATTCGTATATGTTATGAAACATTTTATTAAATTCTCACATAGTTCAGAGGATAGTCCAACACTTTTCATTTATGATAACCATGAAAGCCACGTAGGCATTCTGGTTCTAAACTTGGCAAAGGGCAATGGAATGACAGTTCTTACTGTTCCACCGCATTCAACCAATAAGTTACAACCTTTAGACGTGGGTTTTTTAAACCTTTTTCTACTGCATACAGCGCTGCTATAGATTCGTGGAAAATGCAGCATCCAGGAAAACCACTAACCATCTACGGAATTGCCGCATGTGTTGGGTTTGCTCATGAAAAGGCATTAATTCCTAGCAGTATTATAGCTGCATTTAAAAAATGCGGAATATATCCGTTTGATGCTAACGTATTCACTGATGTTGATTTCCTTCCAAGTTCCATTACCGATCGTGCACTTCCCGAAGAAAATACCAATAATATGGTAGAAACGACTGTCCCGGATATGGATTCCTCAGTTTCTTCAAGGCAGTCGGCGATTATGATTGAAATGGAAAATTCTCCCATAGAAGATACTAATCAAAATTCAGACAAACGTTTGAATTGCCTAGCACATCGTTTGGAAGTAAAGAACATGCCTTTGTAAGCGCAGATGAATTTAAGGGATATCCTAAAGCAAAAGCTCGAAAAACAAATGATACGCGAAGAAAAGGAAAGAGTATCAAAGCAACAGATACCCCTGAAAAGGGCATTATAGAAGAAAGAAGCAGGGCAAAGGAAAAAAAAACAAAGAAAATGTTAACAAAGTCAAGAAAGGTAAGTTGTATGAAGATACAGATAGCTCACCTGAAAAAGAGAACTGGATCTACATTCTTCATCCGAAGACGAGTGCTTTGCACAAATTGATCCAAATGGATTTGACAATCGTCACAAGCCTCCACTACCTGAAGATTTTGTGCTGGTAGAGTTTAAAGCAAATAAAAGCATTGTCTATTTTGTGGGTGAAGTTCTTACAGAACAGAACAACAGCAATGACTATGAAATTAGTTTCTTACGGAATCAGAAGAGAGGGACAAAGAAATTTGTGTATCCAGATATTCCGTATATACATGTAGTAGGTGCTAATGATATTACATTTCTTATGCCACCTCCAATTCTATGCGGACATACAAGTCGCCAACAAGCTACGTTTACTTCTGAAATAGACTTCAGTTTGATTAATATTCGTTAAAATATGTTTGTATTCACTATTTCTCTGTCTGGTATAAATCATGCGATGTATTTGTTTTTATTTTAAATAAACATTTTAAACATTAAAACGTGACATAGTTAATTTTTTACACGAACAAATAGGTGTCCCTCTGCTGGGTTGTGTATGTCTTACTGTTGGGCACTAGTGACCAACAGTAAGACAAATGCAGCTATAGGCGATTCAAATTAACTTTTCCCGCGCGCACACAATCAGCTGTTTTAGGTGAAACACAATCTCACTCGCCAGCAGATTGTAAATAAATCGTTGCGCGGTGTAGTGATTTAGTGAATTTGTGTATTTTTTATTCTTGTTCGATTTTGGCCGTAATTATGAGTGACAATAATTTATTTATAATTATTATTTATATTATATTATATTATTTATAATGCGAGTAAGTTCCAATTCGACAACACAGACAATTAGAACATTGCAAAAAAAATTCTGTACAATCAATAACGACTCTAACATTTTTAAACATACTGAAACATGTAGGTAGATTTGCTAAAATTTCATCACGACTAGGAAAATAAATTGTACGACTAAGTACTACGTA
>JABXWE010011940.1:0-29888 GCA_014611495.1 Limonius californicus | reverse complement strand
TGCTTATCCACCCAGGTCCTGTGATTTAACAACGTTGGATTTTTTTGTCTGGCCCTATGTGAAAAATTCAATTTATCAGACACCAATACAAAATTTAGATGAGCTTACAGCAAGAATAATTCATAAATGCAACGAAATAAATAACTCACACACATGCTCGAAAATGTGTCTCGAAGTTTACAAAAACGAGCAAGATTGTGTATAGAGCAAGGGGGTGGACATTTCGCACACTTGCTGTGAAAGAAATCTTGACGAAAAACCTGTAATTTACTTACCTTAATAAATTACAAATCAGTTGCAACTAAATACTTGTTCATTTTCACATTTTGTTGGGTCAAAATTTTTAACTACCTACCTGAACTGTCACACAGTTTGACATACAGGTAAATGTCATTCAAAGCTCATTACAGCTGACTGCAGACTGAATAGCTTTTTTTCTAGGCTTGCTGCAATTGACTTTTTAAAAAATCACTTTGTACATTGTAAATACATTTTAATTTTTTCAAATTTAATTTTCTTGATGGAGAATATACAAAATTCAAAAAACCTTATATTGCTGGATAGAGAATTAAAAACCCTTTCAAATGAGTTATCACACGCACCCTCGTTCCACTTCAAAATTTTAAAGGGATTGTTGTCACTCCAATGGGGTTGAAGGGGAGGTATAAAATTATGCTTAAAAAATGTCATTTTAGAATTAAAAACCGACGTGGTTCTTGAATTTCCACCAGTTCAACGAGAAAAAGAAAAGCAGAATTAAAATCATGCGACCATCAGGAGTTACGTGTTCTTACAAAACTGTGCCAAGAGTCAAAGAACAGATTTGGGACTTCATATATTCCAGTTTTCTGTGCACGACGCTGAAAGATGCAAAGAATGGGTTCTGAATTCCGGAGGTAAGTTCAAGCATAGGCAAATAATCAAGTCAACTATTTTTACGAAACGATATTTTAAAAAAGTTTTTCTACATGTTTTAAATAACAAAATAATGTCAATATGCAAATAATGTTTGGAGTGGCATGCTGGACGATAATATTATTGGCCCTTTTTTTATCGAAGAAAATCTGAATGGCCAAAAATATCTCAATCTTGTTCAGAACCAAATAATTCCAGCTTTGCGTCAAACACCAGGAGTCCAATTTGACGAAATTTGGTTTCAACAGGATGGCTGTCCTGTCCATAATACATTGGCAGTACGTGAATATTTAAACAATATTTTTCCCAATCGTGTAATTCCAATACATGGTATAGTCTTGTGGGCACCACGATCTCCAAACTTATTTCCTCAAGATTTCTTTCTGGGAGGTTATTTTAAATCTAAAATGTATGGTTTCATAGAAGACAGGACAAGGACGTTGAACGAACTGCAAATCAAAATTCAACAAGCGTTTGCTACAGATACTCCTGAAATGCTTCGTAAAATTGAATTTTACAATCGTTTGGGCTACTGTTTGGCAGAAAGAGGAAATTTGTTCGAATTTTTATTATAAAGGATTATGTTGAAACTGTATTCGTTTGGGTGTTACTGAATACTTGTTTTTTTCAACTTAATTAATTATCCGTTTAATCCACTCTCTGTTTTAAGACTTTGGCAGAGCCTGATTTTTTAATACTTTAATTTTCTGGTGGTTTTGTTCTTAGTTAGTTAGACTGTTTGTAAAATTATAACAATTTATTACTGTTATTGATTACGAGTACCTAAGTTAAATAAATAATATTGGTGCCTTTATTTTCGTAATCATTAATTCACTTGATTGTAGCGTTGTTGTTGTTGTTATTGTTTGTTTATACAGAGCGAGATCTTGGTCATGCGGATCTACCTGACATCTCTTAGCACTCAGATCATGTGGCTCACTGTACCCTCATACTAAGACAGTAACTGTCCTATTACTTTTTAAAAAACAAGGTCCATAGTGTAAAGGCATGCCTGTCGTGTATGTCCATATGTTCCTAGTAGCTGCCACCAATCTGTATATATGTATCTATTATACACTATTGTTTTACCTACCAAAAAAAAGCGTCTTGTTGAGGTTATTAATTTATTGATGTTCAGTTTTCCAGAACACTTTATTTATTTTTTTTGAAGAATGTGATGCTGAATTGCAATTCTGGGGTTCAGCCTTATGATACTATAAAAAATAAATCATTCTCCCTAGCAACTAGAGACCTCCTAGGAACAGTGATGTCAAATTTTTAAAGATGTAATAAAAAAAAACATTCGTAAATATCAGGAACTATGATGTCATTTTAGAAGGGTAATCCGAAGACTATAGTCGGGCCACTGTATCTGGGACACATAATGTGTAGGCCTGACCCAGACCTTCTTCCCCCCCCCCCCCCCTTAGATCTGGACCCCGTGACTGTGCCCCTGCCTAGTTAGGGCACTGGTTATTGTCATTAATATATGCCAAGTTACAGGTACCTATCTTCCTGTTTATAAAAGTTATACATTTAATATTACTCTGGTGCTGGTGATTTTGTTGACGTGGAAAAATTCGAGAAAAGAGCTATCCAGCTACCTTTTTACGACAGGTGGGTTTTCCGTTGGAAGCGTTGAGAAAATTTTACACGAAGAATTGGGTTTGAAAGAATCTGCTTATGATGGATTATGAAATGTTGTCCCCTGATCAGACGTGGGCCAGGTTTCTCGCTGCTGACAGGAATTTGAGATTAATGAACACGGATTTGGATGAATTTTTGAAAAAATTTATAATTGTAGATGAAACCTGAGTTCATCACTTTCCCCAGAGTCAAAACGGCGGAGTATGGAATGGCGGCATCGTAGTTCTCCGGCTCCACGAAAGTTCTGTGTGACTTCGACGCCCGGGAAGATAATGGCACAGTGTTTTGAGATTCTGAGAGAGTTCTTCTTGTTAATTATTTACCACGTGGTCATACAATAACGGGAGACTATTACGCAAAACTCATAGCATAAGTTCGTGAGACTGTAAAGGGGTAGAAAATTGAAACGCGGCGTTTTGTTCCACCAAGACAACGTTCCCGCTCACAAGAGCTATGTTCCACAATGCTGGATTTGAAATTTTAGAACAACTCCCTTTTTCGCTAGATCTGGTCCCTAGTGACTCTCACGTGTTCCACAAATGAAAACAACATTCATTTTTCGGACGACGAAGAGGTGATGACTGCTGTGAACCAGTGGTTTGAGTGCAAGACAAAGAGTTTTCTTTGCACTCGAGCATCATCGTTATACTGCGTGTGTTAAACTTTTAGGGGATTATGTTGAGAAATAAAGTTGTTTCAAATGTCTAAGTTATTTGCTTTTATATCAGATACAATACCCTCGTACTAACAGAAAAATTATATTTACTGTTCATCGTTATTCTTTATATTTTCTGTTCTTTGCCTTCCCTGCATTGCTATTTTTATTTCCAATAACTTTCAGTTTTTCCAAAGAACGTAAATCTAGTTTCTGTGCCGCCTTCTCAATGTATAACCTTTATTATTTTACAAACAATATGTGTGTATAGACATATAAATAAGTACATAAAACTAGAATATAAATTAAACTCTTTACGCTATTAATCCTCACTTGTAGTTCACGTTTTTTCTGTACTACTTGGTACCCCCCGTCTAATTCTCTTAAACCGTAGTAGATTGTTTCCATCGTAACTTTGAGGAAGAGCACCGAAGAGATCAGAAGCGGAAAGATCGGCAATACTTTCCGGTTCGTTTTTGTTTTTCTGATTGTCGGCACTTTGTCCATTCTTATTAAAGTTTCGTTTATTCCTGTTGTAATCATTATCCAACTGCTGCATGCTTCGTTCCCTGACTGCCGCCAAATGGTGCAACATAGGCCCTCCACCATGCAGACTTGCTAACTGATCAAAATCTTGGCGTTTCCGACGAACATATGTGACTGGATGGTATAGATAATTGTTAGGATTTTCATATACGTCCGAATTTTCATTCGCAACGTATCTGCTGGCCAATGAGCGTTTCTGTACGGGCTGATAATTATTAGAATAGTCTTCAGGTGCGGCGTAATCTTGCTGGTAATCCAAAGAACGTCGGTATTGATTATTATATCGAGAATTGTATCCAGCTTCGCGTTTTTGCAGGTTTGAACGGTCTTCGAAACTATCTTCATCAAATTCGTCACCATCATCGTTTCCATCTTCTTCTTCGGCTCGATAAGGAAAGAATGATGATTTAGCGTATGGCATCACAGCATTTGCTCGTTTTCTTCGTCCATATACCATGTTCGGGTTCTGCATCACCTCCTCCTCTATCTGTCGACGCATTCTACGGGAATTAGCAGTTTCTTGCAAATCTTGTTCTTCAGGTTGCGGTGCAGAATTTAAATTTAATGGCCTCTCGTCGATGCTATGTTTAGATTCCTTTTTTGGACTTAAAGCAGGGCCTTCTGTAACCTTTGAGGTATTTACATAGGCTATGGCTACAGGTGATGTGGTTATATCTCGTTTAAATTTTTCTTCTTCTTTAGTGTCGGGAATTTTCAGATTTGCCGTTTCTTCTTCTCTTCTGTCTTCTAGTTGGTTAACGTTACCGGTTTGTCCTACTTCTTCTGCTTTACCTTCAGCTTGGTTAATGCTTGCGTTTTCTACAACTTCTCCTGTTTTACTTTGAATTTGATTTATATTAACGGGTTCTTCAACTTCTCTTTTACTCTGGTCTTGATTTATGTTTGCTGTTTCTTCAACTGCTATTTTATCTTTATTCATATTGGCGGTGTCTTCAACTTCAACTTTTTTAGCTTCATCTTGATTTTTATTTATCAGCTTCCTCTCTTTTTGATCGCCGGGTTCTTCAGGCGAATTTTGAGAAGCAGCACTTCGTTTCTGTACCAAATTCGCATCGCTAGATTTGAGTACTTGTATACGCGATGCTGCTTCAGTTTCTTCTTCATGTTTAACATTTTGAAGGTTTTCCCCATCTTCATTTTCAGTGGGCACCTCCGCTTGTTTAAAGCCTTTCTCTGCTACTTCCGCAGGATTCTTCTTCTCTGGAGATGGAGCACCAGAAGAAGGATTGTTAACACTTCTTTCTCGAATATTCGTATCGTCATGTTGCAAATTTGTATCATCCTGACTATTTACATCCAAATTAACTGATTCAGCAGAAGGTAAACCCTCCTCTGTATCAGAACTCCTCTTTTTCTCAGGGATATCATCAACGTTACTTGTCACAACTTGTGGAAGAAATTTGTTCTCTTGTGGGTCGATTTCGTAGTCTTGAACTGCTTGTCGTTCATTTCGCTGTTTCTCTCCCATCAAATCCAAGTAGTCTCCCGAATCAATGTCCTTCAAATTGGAAAAGTCCGGAAGGCCACGTTTTGTTCGTGTCAGGCTCTGCAAGTCTTCGAGGTTCCTTCTGCGACGAATATGAGGCACCAATTTTTCATCAGGGTACTTCTGAGGGTCTAAAGCACTGCTTTCTTCCGCTAAAAGAGTATTAACATCGCGTTTCTGCCTTTGGTTATCCCGAGCTGCTCTAGTTTTCAACGCTTCAATTTCTCTCTTGACTTGTTCTTTTATTGCGTCAATTTTTGCCTGGATATTTTTCTCTATTTCCTTCTGATACTCAAGCTCATCCTGTTCTCGTTTTACTTTGTCCGAAACGGACACCGCTGTTGAAGTTTGATCCTTGTTGCGTTTTTTTTCCATTTCGGCGTCGTTGCCCGAACAAGCAAGCGGAGATTTATTGCCGCTAACTGTTAAATCTCCGGATTTTTCCAAGCCCTTCACAATATCGTTGTTTTCCTGCCTCTTGCTCCGTATGTAAGCGTCGCCTTCGCTTTGGTAGTTTGCCACATTTATTTTTAAGTCGTCCCTTTTAATTTCTTCGTTTGAATCGGACTTCAAGTCTGTTTCAGATTTGAGTTGCGAAGAATCCTCGCCAATTTTTACTTCGCTTACTTGGCCTTTGTTGCTGCTATCTGCAGGTTCTTGATCTTTATTCAAAGAAATTTCTGGAGCATTTTCCGTTTTAGCTTTATTTACACCCTTGGCGTTTGTTTCCTTATTGTCCTCACGTTTATTGCGCTCAATGGCTGGTGCTTCGTGAGTCGCCTTAACAAGTTCAATTTTATTTACACCTTCTTCTAAATTTTCATCCTCCTTGTCTACATTTCTTTTAGCGTCATTCTCTCGCTTATTTTTGTAAGAATCCATGCCTCTGAATTCGCCTTCAATTAAGCCCATGTCGCTCAAGATGTCACGGAGATTATCTTCGATTTCTTCAACTTTATCTGAAGGTCCTGGATTTTGCATGCGGTTTAAAGCAGATTTAAGTTTGTCTATTTGTTCGTTTGTAATGCCCATGGTGCTTCGTTTCACTTCTGTAACTTTATTTGTTTCACCCAAGTCATCGGATACTAATTCAGAATCCTTCTGGGCGTAATCTGAAGATTCCTTCTTTTGATCGTCAGCCGTATTCCGTTTAATAGCTGCTGGAATTGGATTATTTGCTACTTTCATTAATCTTTCTTGTTCGTCTTTGTTATGGTTGTACGACATACCATTGTTCAGCCTGCCTGCAATTTTGTAATCGTTCAGAACTGGCGAAAACTTGTCGTTGGTGAACTTTCCAGGATCTTGTGCATTACTTTCGCTATTTTCCCAATCACCTCGTTGCGAAATCAATCTGTCTGTGTAAAGCATATCCATGGCGGACCTTGGATTAACTTGCGGTAAAGGTTCTATTTCTTCGATTCCTTCTCTTGCGTTGTACATTGGGGATAATTCATAAGCTTGTGGAAATGGCTGAAAGGTTGTTTTGTTTAGGCAGGATGAAAATTAGCTTCCGTGGAAAAATACCTCTAAGATGCCAATAGGTCTTCCATTTCCATAAACAATTCCATAAGCTTCTTCTCGTCGTGGAGGTCGCAAATCCCTTTTGTACAATCTGTCCGCTCGCTTGCCCAAACCATTTAGCAATGACGTTCTTTTTAAATCTAATTCTTTTTCAAGGGATACTTGAGATTTCCTGTCATAATTCTTTCCAATTCGGCGAAAACGGGCAGCAGGTGGGCTTGCAACAGGAGAATCCAAATCTGGTTGCTCTTCGTGAACAGCAACGAGAGATGGCCTTAAAAGTTATCCAAATTTGGTAGGTAAATTAGAAACAAAAAAGTTAACTTACAGTTCAGGATTCGGAACTCTTCTTTTAATGGGGTAGAGGTTCGCTTCACTGTCTTTGCTGAAGTGTTTAAAATGTCAAATTTTCATAATAAATTGGTCGCTTTGGACATCAAACTTACCTGTATTTGCTATCGCTTGAGGATTTTGGAAAAGTATGGGTCGAGGTTGTGGAAATTGCAAAAATTATTGTTATGTAACAAAAATACGTGGATGTTTTCATATTATGAGTAAAAATTTAAATATTAAAATTAGACAGTTATCACATTTGCATAAACAAAAGTCAAAATTATGATATGAGGCACTTTTGATTTGTTTGGCTTGATTAGAAGAATAACCATTCGACACATATTCGAACTGAATATATATTTGTATTTTATTATATTATTATATTCTATATCTATTAATGTTTTTTTCATGTAACTTACCTCTATCCTAATTATATATTGAAGTTTTAATTAAAATTAATACGAACTTCAGGAAAATAATATTTCAAAAATATACGTATTTCTTAGTGATTATGTAGCTTCTTCCAAGTGCCAAATACAGTATCTTCCAAATATAAAAATTACTGTATGAAATACACATTTATGAAGCAAATTGATCGTATTAGTATTTTCAGAGAAAGTGTACGGTGGAAGTGAAAATTTATATTTTTATGTAAACTGGATTATACTTGTTATTTGATTATTTATTTATTGTTTTAATCTGTGCAGCTCAGACAATTTTAATGTCTACAAAGGAAAAGTGAAAACAAAAAACACTAATTTAAAAGTTTAAAAGTTTAAAAAATTTAAAAGACGGAAGAGGCGATAAGGCAAAGATATCATTGATTTCCTGATGTCATCATCATAATCGTGATCCTCGTTTGTACCGCTTGCGCAGTGTCGAGGCGGTATGAGGCAAAGCTAAACTAGTTTGTGCTATACACAACAGAGCCCGCCTATGCGGGTTACCGTGCTGGTGATATTTAAATTAAAAATAAGAGCGACTGCAAACCAAAAAAAGGAACACAAATAAATTACAATTTGTAAATTTTCCTATTAAAATATTAACTAGAAATTTTAATTACAAAAGATTTAAGGGGGTGCTGGCCAAACAGCATTCAAAGTTATGTAACAATCTGCGTGGTCACCACTTAATCACTAGATGGTTGTCCGAAAATTCATCATACCTACAAAATGATTCAAATAAACCGACCACATATCTTGGCATCGACCACAATATTGGGAGGTTGAGGGTAAGAAAATAGAAGGGAGAAGCAACAAATGTAATTAACGTTGTGATAATTTAATTAAAAATTAATAAATGTATTAGTTTATGGGACTGAAGATATCATTGATATTCAGATATTTTTAAAAATAAGTGCGACTTAAGCCAAAATTAAAAACAAAATAAATTACAGCTTATAAACTTTCGTATAAAATATTAACTAGAAATTTCAGTTACTAAAAAAGATGTAAAGAATTTAAAAAACTGAAGCGAGTACTGGCCAAACAGCATTCAAAGTTAAGCAACCATCCGCGTGGTCACCACTTAGGTGGTTGACCGAAAACCTACGCTAACACGCTATTACTCTGGTGCCTCAGAGAGCCCATAAAACCATTGTGCCCCTAGGTCGGTGTGCCTCGGCACTAACTACTTTAAATAGGGTTAAAACGGCAGTCGGGTGCGGAACAGCTTTCGGGTATCGCCGTAAACATTTCCTATGCACAAATTAAAATAAAATTGAAATACATAAAACTTGTTCGTAAAATATAGAATCTTCTATACACGGCGATTCATTAGCCTCCTTACAAACGTTTGCAATGAAAACTAGATATAATTTCATGAAGAAATGTTCTTAAGAATGTAGGTTCTATCTTTTTTTGTTAAGTAGTTATAGGGTTTTTAAAATAATTATCTCATTGAACACTTACGAGTAATCATATTTTAAGAAAATCAAAAATATTTAATGTATGTACGTACATATGTATTTAACAAACAGAAAGCACCATTGAGACTACAGTAAACGTTCAAAGATTAGTCCATTCTCCTGAATACACAACTGACAACGACGAACTAAACTCTCTTGTACGCATAATAAATTGATATTATTTCTAATATGCGTTTCACCATCTCGAATCCTCTGCAGTAATTGATAACGATCATTTCTTTCCACGGCATAAAGAAGTTGCTTGAAGTAACCCCATAAATAAAAATCGCAAGGATTTAGGCCGTGCGATCTAGGTGGCCATGGAATAGGACCTCCGTTACCAATCCATTTATTTGGAAAATGAGTATGCAGCCATTCAGTCACTTGTTTTCCTCAGTGGGGCGGAGCCCCGTCATGCTGATACCACATATCTTGCATCAGGTGGCGTGGAACGTTTTCCAGAAGATCAAAAAATGTGGTGCTCGAATAGTTATGATACCTTTCTGCATTTAAAGTTCCATCAAATACATTGTGGAAATTATTAACACCGAAATAGGCTTCATCTGACCATAGAACTTTTTAAATTGTTGTGTTTTCGGGCATGTTGTTGCAAAATCCATTGACAAAAATTAATCGCCGTTGAGCATCTTCGTTAAGCAATACTTATACACTTTGTCGATGATAAGGGTGCAGCCTCTCGCGATATGTGCTCGCCACACAAAACTTTGTAATAGTCTTAAATTTCGTGCTATGTGTTTGGTACAGTTTTCCGGTTGTTCAATTACAGCATTCATAACGTTTTCAAGATCTTCAATATTTATAGCATGCGGGTGAATGGACCTAGGAGGAACGGCAGTACCAGTTATGCGAAGTCTTCTAAAGGCTGTACTGAATATGGAATGTGCCGATTGACGTCTATTAGGAAATCTGTTTCGGTATTCTCTCGCTGCATTACGAGCGTTTCCATTACAAAATCCGTACATAAAAACAATGTCCGCATATTCTTCGTTAGAAAATGGATGATTCATTGCTAAGTACAACTGCACAAGTACAACTTTTAACAAACCGTAACAGAAACTTGAGACATAAACACACTATTTTTGACAAGTGATTATTTTTTATTACCTTTTGTTATGCTAAACCATAGCTGCTACGTTTCTTCAACTTAATTTAGTGTTCAAAGAGATATTTATTTTAAAAACCCTATAACTTCTTAACAAAGAAAGATAAAACCTACATCAGCGTTTCTCAACCTTTTAGTATTTACGACCCAATTCTAAATCACAATTTTCATTGCCCCCTCCCCTCTCATACAATAATTTTTACTGAAATGGTGCTGTAATTGTAATATTAGCTTCTATTTAATTATATTTAGACCCTAAAGCTACACTACGACCTTAATTCTTAATTACAAAATACAAACCTTAAAATTACTACGAATAGGTAAATTTATTGATATTTGGCAACGCCGATCCGCTGTATTGATAAAACTAGAATCGATGCCTCTGTATTGCTCTCCGTCTTACGCCCACCATGTCGGACATTCTCGCGGCTTCGCGGCGCAAGCGTGTATAAATGCTGCACCTCGTTAAATTCCAACCAGTCTCAGTCGAGTCGATCCTTCTATCGTGAATGTGTATGTTGTAATTTGCGTGTTAACTGTAATTCACGGTATTCGAGTAGCAGTAGATTTATACAGAATCATGGATAAATATTTAAGTGGGCGTAAGCGAGCATCAGACGATAGTGAAGCATCAACAAGTGCACACACGAGCGTGGTTCCGAAGATAAAATCAAAAGAACATTCTCAAGAATACTTAAATTTTGGGTTTACCAGTACTGAAGTAAATGAAGAAGAAAGGACCCTGTGTGTCATTTCCTCAAAAATTTTGGCAGGAGACAGCATGAAACCCAATAAACTTAAACGGCATTTGGAAATGCTTCATAGTGAGTACGTTAACAAACCCCGAGAATTCTTCGAATTCAAACTAAGATCGTACGAAAATCAAAAATCATTTTTTAAAAAAACTTTATATGTGAATTAAAAAGCTTTACTTGCCTCTTACAAAGTTTCATATAAAATCGCCAGATGTAAAAAGCCTCACACCATTGGTGAAGAGCTTATTCTGCCAGCTGCAATTGAGATTGTAGAAACTATATTTGGAGATAATTTTGCCAAACAATTGCAGTCCATACCTCTACGTAATGATACTGTTGCCCGTCGAATTAGTGATATAGCTGAAGATGTACATTGTACAGCATCAACTTTTCGGGAAGTTGCGTGACAAATTGATTTCAATTCAGCTTGATGAGGCAACAGATATCAATAAAGATGCTCATTTAATTGCCTATGTTCGATTTTGTGATGGTAGATCAGCAGTAGAAGAACTAATTTTCTGCAAACCAATAGAACTCAAAGCAACAGCACTTGCATTATTTGCTATCTTAAATGATTTTGTAAACGAGGCTAACAGAGTGGAAAAATGACGTCGGAATATACAAGCACTTGTGAAACAAAAATCTCCACAGTGTGTATGGACACATTGCGTGATCCACAGAGTCTTGGTCTGAATATTGTGCTAAGGACGGTTGTAGCCGTAGTAAATTATATCAAAACGAGACCCCTAAAATAAAGAATTTTTTCTGCACTTTAAAGACATGGGTGCAGTACATTCAGAAGTACTATTTTATTGCGAGGCAAGATGGTATCATGTGGGAAATTTTTGCAACGTGTTTATGAATTAAGAGATGAAATTGCCATTTTTCTAGAAGAGGAAAACCGACCGGAAGCCGAGAAGTTTCCAGCTGATTTATTTGTGATGGAATTGAACTACTTGGTCGACATATTAGAGAAATTAAATACCTTGAGTCTTCAACTCCAAGGAGCAAACACACATATGTTGAATACGAGTGATAAGGTTAATGATTTTTGTAGAAAATTGGTATTGTGGTGTAGCAATTTAAAGCAAAAAACCTAGAAATGTTTGCAAATGTGGATGAATGTATTAAAACTTACAAGGCTGAAGAACAACATGTGAAAGTTGTTTTAGTAACCATTGAAAATCATTTAGCCATGCTGGCAAAGAATTTTAAAAGTATTTTCTTGCTGACGACAACTTGATAGTAAGTTACGAGTGGGTTAGGGACCCATTTCAAAATACTCCCGAAGGTCTCTCAATTGCCGAAGAAGTAGTCTTCATAGACTTCACGGCAAGTGGCGAAATCAAAAGACAATTTAATAATAAAATACTCTTTGAATTTTGAGTAGGGGTGGATGATGAGTTTTCTTCTGCACTGAAAACAAGAGCATTTCGTATACCATTACCATTTTCAACATCCTACCTTTGCGAAACCGGATTTTCTGCGGTGGCTGCTTTGAAGACAAATATAGATCTCAGCTAAATATAGAAAAAGAACTCAGAGTCTCAATTTCTAATATTACCCTTTCCTCGAAAAACTTTGCTCTGCAAGACAGGCCCAAGGGAGTCACTAATAATTATTAAACTTGTTTTTAATTAGGATTGATAAGTTAATTATTAAATACATTGTGCAGTACTGATACGATCCTATTTATAAGTGTATTATATCAGTGTAAACGTGTATATTATTTTTTATTATGTCAGAATGTATTTTATTGCTTTTCTTTCAGTAAATTAAATAATTTTTTGAATAATTTTTCTTATTTTTTTTAGATATACTTGCCCCCCCCCCATTGAGTGTTATCCCGCCCCCGTAGGGGAGCGCGCTCCACAGATTGAGAATCGCTGAGCTACATTCATAAGAACATTTCATGAAATGACATTTAGTTTTCGTTGCCAAAGTTTGTAAAGAGGCTAATAAATCACCCTGTATTCCCATTAAAAATTTGGTAGCAAGTTTAGTGATAGGGGTAGGTTAGGGAAGGGGGTATAAATTACATTAAACCATTTTAAACGATAACTGTGTTAATGTCTTTTAGAATTACAAAAAAAAGATAAATTTACAAGTTCGGAAATAATGCAACTAAAATACTAACCATACATAATGGTAGGGATAAGTAAGAGGAAGGGTGACGAAGTTAGAATTCGTTAAACATGTAACTTTACATTACCAAAGAAATAAATATTACTCATACATTTTGTCATTTTCCTGTTGTAGTAGTTGGGGAAATGACAAGCGATAGATAGGTACCTATATAGATGCACGTATTTCATTAAACTCTATTCGTCTCAAACGTAAGAGAACTGTCATCAAATATCCAACTGTTCAATAACAATTCAAATTAATATTTAAGGGAAATAAGCCGAAGTCGAATGGGGCAACGTTCAGAAAATAGTACAGCCGAATACATGAATAAAGCGATATGCAGCAGGTTTGGCCTCGTTTCGTTTTTGTGTGGGATAAATGGACTGTAAGGGCTTTTAAGTTGGAACACATGAAGGCGAAAATATATACGTAGATGGCGTTTGCTTAATATAGGTAATGTGTAATATAGAAGGTGTAATTTTCTACCCATCCCCATTTCAAAACTTAATTTGTCTAGGGCAAATTCGATTGTTTTATAGATAGCGTTTGTTTTAGAGATATCACTTGTTTTATAGGTAGCGTTTGTTTTATAAATACCATTTGTTTTTTGATTGCGCATTACCTTCCCTCTTATACAACCCATGATAGTTAAATTCTAAAATAGGATGTGTAATACTGTCAATGCCAATGGTTTTGAAAATGGAGGAACTCCTGCGATATTTATATTAATTTTTTTATAAATAATTCAGATCTGAAAGCTGAGTAAATGAAGATATACTAGGTATTAGCGTAATATCTTTTTGTATGTTTACCTAAAGGCCTGTATGTAAGATATCTAATTATTTATTCCACCCCCTCTTAAACTTTGTCGACCAAAAAAAAACCACTTCACAATTTGCCAGGCAAAAACATTCTGTTGTGCCGCCTGCCGCCTTGGTGTCCTAAGCATGTGCTTATATCGCTTAATAGTTTCCAGTCCTGCCAAAAGCTAGCACTATTCAAAAAGTTGGCTCTTGAATTTATTGCTTTTCATTTGTTTTTGAAAGTTATAAATCAGGGAGGCCTAAAAAATTTTTCGCATAGGGGCCTCAAAAATACTAATTACGCCACTGAACAGTACTATTTATATCAAACTTATGCTTTATAATCAGATAAAATTTCTATTTGAACTTCCCAATAGCAAACTTCAAATTTGAGACACGGTGTAAAGCCATTATAAATACATATGCCTTCAGTTTAAACTTTAACATAGAGGAGGGAAGTATTTTCTTTTTCCTTTGCTAAAAATACAAAAACAATTAAAATTGATATAAAAGTAATGAATATTCAGTAAAAATGGGGGAATAAAAATCGTATGTATAAAATAGTATTTTATTTATCTTATTTACAACTTTTGAACACCGTTTACAAATAAGTTCTCTTATTTGTTGGTATGCGTCGAACTGTTGAGGTCTTCAATCTGCCCATTCACAGTTGTGAACAGAAATTGAAGTCAAAACAAATAAACCAACAAGTCAGATGGAAAAAAACAAGGACAATTGTAAATAAACGAAATAAAATAATAAAATATAATTTATTTGGGTTTTATACTTTTACAAGCGAATGAAGCTTCGAGCATACAAAATAGTATTTTGACTGGTCGACTGAGTACCCAAGCGATAAAATATAAAACCCGATAACCTGCGGCGCTTTCTTGCACTTACAATTGGAATGTTAAAATATAGCTATTTTACCTTTTACCTGATTAACATACAACGGATTAAAAAACAATAATAAAAACACACATAAAATAATAGGTAATTATTTTATCACAATGTTAGAATTGTTAGTTACGACAGTCTATGCAAATATTAGATTAACAGCATGTTTAGGTCAATGAGTATAAAAAATTCCTCAACTAACATTTCAAGTATAACAATTCATCACAACAAACATAAAATTTAACCTTAAAGGACCAACACGACCTAAATCTATAACCATTCGAGGAAATCGTCATGCCCTTCGACCGACTACAGTATGGAATGGTAAGTTATGGCGACTTAATTAGAAACAACGGGCATGTAAAACTTATGTGTTTTGGTATCCCTAGTGTGCTTGAATGGGCCTTTAGGGGCATCAACAAGTGCAGCTGGACAGGGCCCCGTGCGTCTTGGTCCATATTCATTTTTGTATGAAGTTACCACACTAACATTGCTTTCGCCCAATTGAATATTCGAAATATTTGACCTACGTGACACTCTCTCCACCCGCTGGACATTCTGTTGTTTAGTAAAACTACCATACGAATTGGCCTCGGATGACCCGTAGAAATGGCCACCAACGGATAAGTTGTCTTGACGCACGATTTTCTGTGGGCGTTCGTAAGTGTAGCTAGCAGAGGACCATTCCTGTCCGCGACGATGATGGGTTGTATCCTGCTGCACATTGGAGCGATGGATGGCACTTAAGCTACGTCTGTCACTGCTCTGGGTAGAGTAGTGTCCTTGGTCATGGAGATTGCTAATGGACTTCCTCTGAGCCAAAGCAGCCGAGCTGGTGGCGTGCAGGGCTTCGGTGGACGTGTGAGTTCCTTTTCGGTGCAAAACCTGGTTAGAAATGTCTGCCTCAGTCTGCATTATATTCCTACGATGGTGGCTTTCAGTCTTAGACACGCGAACGCCCGAATGTTGCCGAGAAGACACATCCTGGTGGCTTGTCGAATGTATAATATTATTTTGTTGAGTATGATTATGATGTTCGGTATGTTGGTGACTCTCTTTTACATGGGTTTGGGATGACGATTTACGAATTTCGTTCGCCCCAGTAACGACCTCTCTACGTGTCACAGATGTGATGGGTCCTTCGATTGGTTTTGGACCATCGGTTACATCCTTTCTAATGTCCGTGCTTTGAACAACCTGGCCCGTTTGTTGCGTCCTTTGAACACCACCAGTAGTTTTAGTTACGTGCTTGGTTGTAGTAACGATTGTTCCATCAGCCAGAGTCTTCGTATCACTGGACGTAGTAGTTGATTTTGTTTCAGGAACTTGCACTTGGCGAGTATCATTCACGACTTGCCGGCGATCGGTACGTTTAGTATACGTATTATAATTGGTTTGGTTTGTTGTCTGCATCACTGATGTGTCTTCACCTAAAGTGATGCTAGACTCCATATGACGACGTCTGTTAACCGTCGTACGGCTAACAGGAGTAACTGGAGAATCTTTCTTGGGTGTCTTATCAAACGTCTCCTTTGTGGTGGTGACATACTGAGATTTCTGCACCGTTGTGTCTTGGAATTCATTGATTTTGAGATTATCTTGCGGTTTCCTAACGGGTGCACGTTCACCTCTGGTAGGCCTAAAGTCCTCTTTACTCTTAGGGGTACCAATAAAATCACCTTCTGGCTTAAGATTGTCTGGATGCTTAACAATTTCTGCACGTTCTCCTGGTCCATATCTAGTAGGTGAAGGTCTTTCAAAATCACCTTCAGGACGCAGATTATCTTGAGGCTTCTTAGGCGTTGGTCTTTCTCCGGGTCTGTATCCTGGTTTGTCAGGTCTATCGAAAGCACCCTCCGGGTGTAAGTTATCTTGTGGTTTCTTGGGAGTAACGCGTTCGGCTACTTGAAAACTGGTTCTAGTCGGACGGTCAAAATCTCCCTCTGGATGCAAATTGTCTTGTGGTTTCTTAGGAGTTGGGCGTTCCCCGGGACGATAACCGGGTTTTTGTGGTCGGTCAAAATCACCTTCTGGATGAAGATTGTCTGGATGCTTGATTGGTGTTCTACGTTCTCCAGGTCCAATTTTATGGGGAGTGGGTCTGTCGAAGTCACCTTCAGGTTTCAAATTGTCTTGAGGTTTCTTAGGAGTGGGTCTTTCACCAGGCTTGTATTCGATCTTGTCAGGACGATCAAAATCTCCCTCAGGCCGCAGGTTATCGTCGTGTTTGATTGGAGTTCGACGTTCTGCTGGACCCAATTTGGTAGGAGTAGGTCTTTCAAAGTCTCCTTCAAGTTTCAGATTATCCGTATGCTTGATAACTTCTGTCTTTTCAACTCGTTTAGTGGTGAATTCGTCTCGTTTACGATATTCATTAAATTCACCTTCCATTCGCAAATTATCTTCTCTGATGATAACTTGAGCCCTATCACCTCGAACAACACGATATTCATCACTTGTCCTCTTATCGGTAAATTCGCCCTCGGGTTTAAGGTTGTCTTTAGGTTTAATGGGCTCGAAACGTTCGCCTTTCACGATTGTGTAGTCGTTTCTGGAACGCATATCGGTAAATTCGCCTTCCATTCGTAGATTATCTTCATGTCTGATGATCTGAGCCTTATCCACTACTGTAGTTACGTTGGTGTAATCATCTCGACGACGAATGTCCCATTCACCTTCCATTTTCAAGTTATCTTCGCGTTTTATTATGTCAACACGCTCACCTCTAACAACCCTGTAATCATCTTTAGGCTTGCCTTCGAAGTCGCCCTCTGGACGTAGGTTGTCATCGTGTTTAATTGGAGTTCGTCGTTCTGCAGGACCAAGTTTGGTTGGAGTTGGTCTCTCAAACACGCCCTCTATTTTTAAATTATCTTCATGTTTAATAATTTCCGTTTTGTCAATACGTCGAGTTGTAAATTCATCGCGTTTTCTGTATTCATTGAACTCTCCCTCGATACGTAAATTGTCTTCACGCCGCACTTGTTTGGGTCGCTCAGCGGGTTGGTAATCAGGCTTTTCGGGACGTTCAAAGTCGCCTTCAGGACGTAGATTATCATCATGTTTAATAAGCGTTCGACGCTCAGCAGGACCAAGTGGAGTCGCAGATGGTCTTTCGAAATCACCCTCAGGTCGCAAGTTGTCCTCTGGTCGTTTTTGCTTCGGTCTTTCTGCGGGCTTGTACCCAGGTTTCTCGGGACGCTCGAAGTCACCTTCTGGACGTAAGTTGTCTTCGTGCTTGATAGGAGTTCTACGTTCAGCTGGTCCCAATTTGGTTGGTGTGGGTCTTTCAAAATCACCTTCAGGCCGAAGATTATCTTCCGGTCTTTTCTGTTTAGGTCGTTCACCAGGGCTATATCCGGGTTTTTCGGGACGTTCAAAGTCTCCTTCAGGGCGCAAATTGTCTTCAGGTTTAACTTGTTTAGGACGTTCGGCTGGTTGGTACCTGGTTTTCTCTGGACGATCGAAATCTCCCTCGGGACGCAAGTTATCATCATGTTTGATTGGAGTTCTTCTTTCCGCCGGACCAAGAGCCGTAGGTGAAGGTCTTTCGAAATCACCCTCGGGCCGAAGATTATCTTCCGGCCGTCTTTGTTTGGGCCTTTCACCTGGTTGATATCCTGGTTTTTCGGGACGATCAAATTCGCCTTCAGGACGGAGGTTGTCTTCTGGGCGTATCTGCTGAGGCCGCTCCCCGGGTTTGTAACGAGGTTTCTCGGGGCGTTCGAAATCTCCCTCCGGTCTTAAATTATCGTCATGCTTGATAGGAGTGCGACGTTCTGCAGGACCAAGAGGTGTAGGCGTGGGTCGTTCGAAATCGCCCTCAGGACGCAAATTATCTTCCGGTCGTTTAGCCTGCGGCCTTTCTGCAGGCTGGTACTTGGGTTTATCGGGACGATCAAAGTCTCCCTCAGGACGAAGATTATCTTCAGGGCGTACTTGCTTGGGTCTTTCGGCGGGTCTGTAACCGGGCTTGTCTGGACGTTCAAAGTCCCCTTCTGGGCGCAAATTATCATCGTGTTTAATTGGCGTTCGACGTTCAGCAGGTCCGAGTGGCGTAGGTGTGGGTCTTTCGAAATCACCTTCAGGACGCAAATTATCTTCCGGCCGCTTGGCTTTAGGCCTCTCTGCAGGTTGATACTTGGGTTTATCTGGACGTTCAAAATCTCCCTCTGGGCGAAGATTATCTTCAGGACGTACTTGCTTGGGTCTTTCGGCGGGTCTGTAACCGGGCTTGTCTGGACGTTCAAAGTCCCCTTCTGGGCGCAAATTATCATCGTGTTTAATTGGCGTTCGACGTTCAGCAGGTCCGAGTGGCGTAGGTGTGGGTCTTTCGAAATCACCTTCAGGACGCAAATTATCTTCCGGCCGCTTGGCTTTAGGCCTCTCTGCAGGTTGATACTTGGGTTTATCTGGACGTTCAAAATCTCCCTCTGGGCGAAGATTATCTTCAGGACGTACTTGCTTGGGTCTTTCGGCGGGTCTGTAACCGGGCTTGTCTGGACGTTCAAAGTCCCCTTCTGGGCGCAAATTATCATCGTGTTTAATTGGCGTTCGACGTTCAGCAGGTCCGAGTGGCGTAGGTGTGGGTCTTTCGAAATCACCTTCAGGACGCAAATTATCTTCCGGCCGCTTGGCTTTAGGCCTCTCTGCAGGTTGATACTTGGGTTTATCTGGACGTTCAAAATCTCCCTCTGGGCGAAGATTATCTTCAGGACGTACTTGCTTGGGTCTTTCGGCGGGTCTGTAACCGGGCTTGTCTGGACGTTCAAAGTCCCCTTCTGGGCGCAAATTATCATCGTGTTTAATTGGCGTTCGACGTTCAGCAGGTCCGAGTGGCGTAGGTGTGGGTCTTTCGAAATCACCTTCAGGACGCAAATTATCTTCCGGCCGCTTGGCTTTAGGCCTCTCTGCAGGTTGATACTTGGGTTTATCTGGACGTTCAAAATCTCCCTCTGGGCGAAGATTATCTTCAGGACGTACTTGCTTGGGTCTTTCGGCGGGCCTGTAACCGGGCTTGTCTGGACGTTCAAAGTCTCCTTCTGGGCGCAAATTATCATCGTGTTTTATCGGAGTACGCCGCTCAGCAGGGCCCAGGGGAGTGGGAGTAGGGCGTTCAAAATCACCCTCGGGCCGAAGATTGTCCTCTGGTCTTTTAGCTTTAGGCCTTTCACCAGGTTGATATTGTAACTTCTCTGGGCGATCAAAATCTCCTTCTGGTCGGAGATTATCCTCTGGACGGACTTGTTTGGGTCGCTCAGCTGGGCGGTAACCTGGCTTCTCTGGTCGTTCAAAATCGCCCTCTGGTTTCAGGTTGTCTTCTGGACGTTTTTGTTTAGGTCTTTCTGCTGGACGATAACCTGGTTTCTCTGGTCGTTCAAAGTCTCCTTCAGGTCTTAGGTTATCATCAGGTTTGATTGGAGTACGGCGCTCAGCAGGACCCAGCGGAGTGGGAGATGGACGTTCAAAGTCACCCTCAGGCCGTAGATTGTCTTCAGGTCTTTTTTGTTTAGGTCTCTCACCAGGTTGGTACTTGGTTTTCTCTGGACGTTCAAAGTCGCCCTCTGGTTTCAGATTGTCTTCTGGACGTACTTGTTTAGGTCTTTCGGCTGGACGATAACCTGGCTTTTCGGGTCGTTCAAAGTCTCCTTCTGGTCGCAAGTTATCATCATGTTTAATTGGAGTACGACGTTCAGCAGGACCAAGGGGGGTGGGAGTGGGTCTTTCAAAGTCACCTTCAGGGCGAAGATTATCTTCAGGTCTTTTCTGTTTGGGCCTTTCACCGGGATAATATTTGGGTTTCTCCGGGCGCTCAAAGTCTCCCTCTGGTCGAAGATTATCCTCTGGACGAACTTGTTTAGGCCTTTCTGCTGGACGGTAACCGGGTTTATCTGGTCGTTCAAAGTTACCTTCTGGTCTTAAGTTATCATCATGTTTGATTGGAGTACGACGCTCAGCAGGACCAAGAGGAGTAGGGGTAGGCCTTTCAAAATCACCTTCCGGTCTAAGATTGTCCTCTGGTTTTCTTTGTTTGGGCCTTTCTCCAGGTTGGTATTTTGGTTTTTCTGGACGTTCAAAATCACCTTCTGGTTTAAGGTTGTCTTCTGGGCGAACTTGTTTAGGTCGCTCTCCAGGTTTGTAGCGGGGCTTCTCTGGCCGTTCAAAATCGCCTTCGGGTTTCAAGTTATCGTCATGTTTAATTGGAGTACGACGTTCAGCAGGACCAAGAGGAGTAGGTGTAGGTCTTTCAAATTCACCTTCTGGGCGTAAATTATCTTCCGGTCGCTTTTGTTTTGGCCTGTCAGCAGGCTGATATCCAGGTTTCTCCGGGCGTTCAAAATCACCTTCGGGTCGGAGATTATCCTCTGGACGTACCTGTTTAGGACGTTCGCCTGGTTTGTATCGTGGTTTCTCTGGACGTTCGAAATCTCCTTCGGGACGTAAATTATCTTCAGGGCGTTTCTGCTGTGGCCTTTCTGCAGGTCTATAACCAGGTTTCTCAGGACGTTCAAAATCACCTTCTGGCCGTAGATTGTCTTCAGGGCGTATCTGTTTAGGTCTTTCTCCAGGACTGTAACCAGGCTTTTCGGGTCGTTCAAAGTTACCTTCTGGTCGAAGATTGTCCTCAGGTTTCTTTGGAGTCTGTCTTTCGGCTGGTCTGTATTTTGGTTTTTCTGGACGTTCGAAATCTCCTTCAGGGCGCAAATTATCTTCAGGGCGCACTTGTTTGGGTCGCTCACCAGGACTGTAACCAGGTTTTTCGGGTCGTTCAAAGTCGCCCTCTGGACGAAGATTGTCCTCCGGTTTCTTTGGCGTCTGCCTTTCAGCTGGTCGGTATTTTGGTTTTTCTGGACGTTCGAAATCTCCTTCTGGGCGTAAATTGTCTTCGGGACGCACTTGCTTGGGTCGTTCACCGGGACTGTAACCAGGTTTTTCAGGTCTTTCAAAGTCACCCTCTGGTCGTAAATTGTCTTCGGGTTTCTTTGGTGTTGGTCTTTCTCCTGGCCTGTACTTAGGCTTTTCTGGACGTTCAAATTCTCCTTCTGGACGTAAATTATCTTCGGGACGTTTCTGCTGAGGTCTCTCCGCGGGTTTGTAACCAGGTTTCTCTGGACGTTCGAAATCACCTTCGGGTCGGAGGTTATCCTCTGGTTTCTTTGCCGTTGGTCTTTCACCGGGTTTGTATCTCGGCTTTTCAGGCCGTTCAAATTCCCCTTCGGGTCGTAAATTATCTTCAGGACGCACCTGCTTAGGTCTTTCGCCAGGGCTGTAGCCAGGTTTCTCGGGCCTTTCAAAGTCACCTTCTGGACGTAGATTGTCTTCGGGTTTCTTTGGAGTTGGTCTTTCGCCTGGTTTATATTTAGGTTTCTCTGGGCGTTCAAAATCTCCCTCAGGACGCAAATTATCCTCAGGACGTTTTTGCTGTGGTCTTTCGCCGGGGCGATATCCTGGTTTTTCTGGACGTTCAAAGTCACCTTCTGGACGTAAGTTATCCTCCGGTTTTGTCTGTTTGGGTCTCTCGCCTGGCTTATATTTGGGTTTTTCAGGTCGTTCAAAATCGCCCTCGGGTTTCAGATTGTCCTGGGGTCTCCTTTGCTGTGGGCGTTCGGCTGGTGACCATTTGGTAGGTGTGGGCCTCTCAAAGTCGCCTTCTGGTTTGAGATTATCCTGTGGTTTCTTAGGTGTTGGGCGTTCTGTAAGTTTCGGAATGTAATCTTCTTTGGATTTCGGTGTGCCTTCAAATGGACCCTCTGGTCGCAGATTATCCCTTCTAATAATAACTGTCTGCCGAACGTCAGTATTGTCGAAGGTTTTATAAACTTCTTGTGTTGTGGTGGTGGTTTCAGTGTCCTGAGTTGAGTAAAACTTGTCGACATCGTCCTTAGTCCAAGTACGTCGCCGTCTAGGTTGAACTGGAGTTACTTTTTCGGTGTAGTCAACGGTGGTTGAAGTATCGAAGGTCATGTCACCTTCGACTGTTAGATTATCTTTGCGTTTCTTTACTATGGTCGTCTTCTCCACAGTGGTGTGGTCAACGAAATCTGTACGACTTGTTGTGTCGGTAGTAAAATCTCCTTCAATTTTGGTCCAAGTGTTGCGTCGAATTGGACTTGGCCTTGGACCAACTTCGCCAGTGAACGTCTTTCGAGATGTAGTTTCATCTAAAAATAACAATTTCATGTTAAATACAATTGGAATATCATATACAACTAAACTTACCTATAAATTCACCACTAACTGTAATGTTGTCAACATGACGAGTGATATCGGCCCTTTCCCCTCTAACAACACGATAGTCCTCAGATATAGTTGTGATTCCAGTAAAGTCTCCTTCAGGGCGGAGATTATCTTGAGGTCTTTTAGCAACGGGCCGCTCGGCAGGCTTGAACCCTGGTTTCTCCGGGCGTTCAAAGTCACCTTCTGGTTTCAAATTATCCTGAGGTTTCTTCTGTTGCGGACGTTCTGCAGGAGACCATTTTTGCGGTGTTCGACCCTCGAAGTCACCTTCAGGGCGCAAGTTATCTTCGGGTCTTTTAATTGGAGCGCGATCACCTGGCTTCCAGTCTTCAGGCTTAGGCCTTTCAAAGTCTCCTTCTGGTCTAAGGTTATCTTGTGGTTTCTTCACAGGAGCCCTTTCACCAGGTGACCACTTTTGGGGTTCACGTTTCTCGAAGTCGCCCTCTGGCCTTAGGTTATCTTGAGGTTTCTTAGGTTCTGCACGCTCACCTGGGCGCCACTTTTCGGGGGTTCGCTTTTCGAAGTCACCTTCAGGACGAAGGTTGTCTTCAGGTTTTCGTACTGGAGCGCGTTCACCCGGTTGCCATTCGTCGGGGCGCCGTCTTTCGAAGTCTCCTTCTGGGCGCAGATTGTCCTGAGGCTTCTTAACGGGGGCCCTGTCACCAGGAGACCACTTCTGAGGCTCGCGTTTCTCGAAATCACCTTCTGGACGTAGATTATCTTGTGGTTTCTTGACAGGGGCACGCTCTCCTGGACGCCATTCTTCAGGTTTGGGTCGCTCGAAATCACCTTCCGGTTTTAGATTATCCTTAGGTTTTATTATAGGTGCTCGTTCACCGCGTGTGATGGGGGCTTCCTTGGGCTTGTCGTAGAACGGGCCTTCGGGGTGCAAATGATCCTCGGGATTGTGGGGGCAGTGATGGCGGCTAAAATGGAAAAAAATTATGAATAAGAAAGGTTTAAGTAACTTCAAAACAAGTGTAAATACAAATGGGTTGAAGGCAAATACAAATAACTGTCGGAACAGAACGTAGAGTGTAATTTAAGACCAGTGAGAAGTAAATTTTAATGAGCTTTCTTCGTCAATATCGGCCCAATAAGCCATTGCTTCGAATACGTAATGCACACAAGACTGTAATTATTGTTTTGAATATTTGATTAGGGTAACTTTAAAAAACATCCACGTGGTATTCAATATTTCAACGATTTATTGATTAGGGGTTTCGGAAACATTTGATAATGTTTATATTAGTATTTTCTACGCATCACGGTATTCGTGGATTCGTTCGTGGTTTAATCACCATAATTGAAGACCACGTAAAGTGATTAATTACCAACGCGGTCAGATAAGATTCCTGGAAGTTTGAGACCTTCGAATTACTTTAAAATAATCTAGTATATACCTATTCTAGACAGAAATTTATGAATTTCCCTGTATTTAAACGTAAACAGTAATATTTATAAATACTACCTATTACAGAAAATTATAAATGTGGGATTCTTAACTTGCCGAGAAAACCAAGAATTAGACGAATTATGCTGTTATGTAGTTTTATTTGTGTCAAAAAAGACATCGGAAAGTGAAAGCTAACTTCAACATATTTTTATATTTAGTTTGCGTGTCATAAAGGATATTATAGCTACTCTACATTTGTTATCGATCTCGGTTGCAAATGAACATAATGTCTAAAAGAAAATCTTGTTGTGAAGTCGTATATGGCGTTCCTCCAAAATTGAAATGACCACATTATTCAAAGGCTATTTAGATGCCTTGTGTACAGTGTTCTCAGAAATTTCCGAGCACCGCGTTACCACTTATGTGGGCAACCCGCTTAACTACACATAGTAAAACTGCTAAAGTCAACAAGAATGACATTGTATTCTAACTTCAGCTAGTTAGTTTGTGTGCTAGTACTAAAGGTTCAGTTCAAAATAATCTACTGGCATATATGATGCTTCTGTAGTTGATGCAAAAATATTTTTTCCTGAAGTATATGTATTTAACAACACATTATACAGGTCAACTTGAAAACATACAATGTGATACAGTTCATGAAGTAAAATACGCGTTGAACTTCTCATAAGATGGCCTTCCCCATTCAACCCCTTAAGCTCTAGCTACCCCAACAAAAAATTTTTAAATCGTAATACCGACTTTGTGCTACCTCATTGGGGCTCTTACAAAATGCTATTCAATAGTAGCAACCTTTTCTTTCCAGACTCGTTTCAGAAAAATAGAATGGCCGCCAAGATCGCAAGATTTTGAACCCATTAGACTTCTTTCCATGGGGTCGCTTAAAAGTTGTTGTCTACAAAACTCAGCTTCAGTCCATCGCACAACTGCGACAAGGACTAATTCAGGGGTTCTGAGCTATTCCATATCAAACCTTTCAAAATCTTTGGATAAAATTTGAGAGTAGATTTTACTATTGCCTAGATAATAATGGAAATAATTTTAAATTACAATAATTGGTACAGAACCTTTTGAGCTTTATTTTTTCATTTTTCCGAAACGAATCGGGGAAAAATGGTTGCTACAATTGAATAGCATTTTCTAAGAGCTTTTCAGTGACGTTTCACAAAGTAGGTGTCACCATTTGCAATTTATTTTCTTGGGGTAGCTACTGCCTAAAGGGTTTGATGGGGAAGGTTACCTTATAAGTCATGATGATTCCTCCTTGTTGTAGAAAAGTTTTCTAGAAAAGTTCAATACCTATGTTACTCCCAGAGATATAACATTTTGTATATTTTCAAATTGACACCCTGTATAAATGATTCAATGAATTACATGGCATTTTTGGTACAGATTTTAATAATTTCTAAAAGGAAGCCGAAACACGTTAATGAAAACTTCTTGTGTAATATCAACATCCCAACTTTAGTGATGTTGTACTTACATTACTTTTTTGGCAACGATTCTATAAGCGTATATACATAAATAAAAAAGTGTACCGCAACTGTTCGGAAGCACTCCGTATGGAACAAATGTGCAAATTCAGCACCATTAAAGCTACGGGTAAAATCTATAAAATCGTCGTACCTTTTTATACTATTTGCAATTTTGTGCAAAGCGGTGAGCAGCCACAAATTCATAGACGATGGCCATTAAAGTGCGACATCCACATTATAGATTTGCTGCAGAGACTGCAGATGCTGCGCCAAATACCTTTGTTGTTCGAATCTCCGTGTTGTGTAATAGTTTAACGCGGCGCTAAATATAACCATGATAGGAAATCGTACGAAGGATTGCAGAGTCCTTTGTTCCCAACAAATTTATTTTATTGCTTATTTAGTTTAGAAAAATTGGATATTGCGATATGTCGATGTAAGAAAGCTGTGGCGTACCTAATGAGCGGGAAGAAAAATTTAAAAATATATACCCATCATTCAAGGGTTCCACGGGCGTTCAACATTTTAATAATAAAAAGCCTATTTACAAAAAAAACTGATAAAATATTGGGAGAAGAAGTTACAAAAAACATATCAATTTACATCATGACTAAACAAAATGCACTTTAGAAGTTTTACTACTCGAATATTAGAAATCACCTATAGTTGGTAGGTGGTTATAGATAAGTAGATGGTGGGAGGAGATTAATTAAAGTTGTCTTACAGACAGATAAAAATAATACTAACGTTTCCTAAATTTCTTGAATTAGTATATTCGGCGTAAGGAAAGTATTATAATTAATCATATCTACAAAATGATTCAAATAAACCGCAAGACCTTGGTATAGACCACAGTTTTGGGAGGTTGAGGGTAAGTAAATACAAGGGAGAAGTAAAGAATTTAATTAAGATTTCAAAAACAGTCAAATTGTTTTAATAAATGCGGCCATGGTAAGTGGGTGCGGGGAGGGAGAAAGATATTTTATTAAATCTAAAACAGTTCAATAAAAAATCTTATTATTCATTGTTTGTCATAATTACAAAAAAAAACACTAAAAGTTCAAGAAGTGAGGGAAGGGTTAGTAAAAGAAGGAAAAGGTGATAAGGCAAAGATAGCATTGATTTCCTGATATTTAAATTAAAAATAAGTGCGACTTAAGCCAAAAGTAAGTACAAAATAAATTACAGCTTATACATTTTTGTATAAAATATTAACTACAAATTTCAATTGCTAAAATGTAAAGAATTTAAAAAACTGAAGCGAGTACTGGCCAAACAGCATTCAAAGTTAAGCAACGATCCGCATAGTCACCACTTAGATGGTTCACCGAAAATCTACGCTAACACGTTGTTACTCTGGTGCCCCGGAGAGCCCATAAAACCGTCGGCCCCCTGGGTCAGTGCACCACGGCACTAACTACTTTAAATAGGGTTGAAATGGCAGCCGGGTGCGGGTCAACTTTCGGGTATTCCCGTAAACATTTCCTACGCACAAGTAAAAATAAAATTGAAGTACATAAAACTTGTTCATAAAATATAGAATATTCAATATTCCCATTAAAAATTTGGTCGCAGATTTAGTGATAGGGGTAGGTTAGGGGATATAAATTACATTAACACATTTGAAATGATGACTTTCAGAATTAAAAAAAATTAAATTTACAAGTTCGGTAATAATCCAATTAAAATACTAACCATACATAATGGTAGGGATAAGTAAGAGGAAGGGTGACGAAGTTAGAATTCGTTAAGCATGTAGCTTTACATTACCAAAGAAATAAATATTACTCATACATTTTCCTATTTAAATATTGACAAGAACTTCAACTAGTTGGGGTAAATGACAAGCGATAGATATGTAGACGCAGGTATTTCATTAAACTCTACGTATTCGGTTCAAACGTAAGAGAACTATCATAAAATAGGCAACTGTTCGATAACAATTCAAATTAATATTTAAGGGAAATAAACCGAAGTCGAATGGGGCAATGTCCAGAAAATAGTACAGCGAATACATGAATAATGCGATATGCAGCAGGTTTGACCTCGGTTTCGTTTTTGTGTGGGATAAATGGATTGTAATGGCTTTTAAGTTGAAACAAATGAATCCGAAAACGTACAGAGGGCGTTTACTTAAAATAGATAATGTAACATATAGAGGGTGTAATTTTCTACCCATCCCATTTAAAAACTAAATAGTAAATTTGTCTACGGCAAATTTGTTTGTTCTACATAAGCGTTTGTTTTAGAGATCTCACTTGTTTTGTAGGTAGCGTTTGTTTTATAGATACTATTTGTTTTTTGAATGCACATTCCCTTCCCTCCCATATCACCCATAATAGTTAAATTCTAAAATAGGATATGTGATACTGTCAATGCCAATGGTTTTGAAAATGAAAGAACTCCTGCGTTATTTCTACATTTTTTCAAAATGTCTGAAGATTGTCGCCAACTATAATAAAACAAAACCAGTAGAGGCTAAATCTAGATTCTGCTGCAATCGAATTTATTTATGTCGTGAACTTTAAAGGATTCTCAAGGGACTCTAGCATACAATTATAGAATCCTTGTCCTGTGTTCCAAGCGAATAATGCCGAGGCTTCAATTAAAAAAATCAATGATTGATACATGTGGTATAAAACACTAATTATAGGATCGTAAAAAGTAAGGTAATAAAATATAATAAACTGTACAGTGGTGGTGGAAAATCGTTAAGTGGGTGGCGGGGGGATAAAAAAACTCTACTAATTAAAACGAACACTAGTATAATTATGTGGTAAATTTTCTTGAAATACAAACAAATATAAATCAATTTCCAACAAAAATCCCAAAAATTGTATCAACAAAAAAATGTACCTACATTTTGGCAAATTTAAGTTAAAATAACTAATGTTCCACAAATTTTTAAAAGTTTAATTTGTTTGATACTTTGTTAAAAGATGTAAATATAATAACTAAACGGCACATAAAATTAAATAAACAGTGATGGAGATAAATCAAATTCCTGCAATGTACAATATTGCCCTAAGTGAAATTTAAAATACAAACAACCATAGAAAAAGTAAATATTAAAAAATAGCTAATAGACAATAGTAACCGTTTTAAAAAAACAATTATGCGGTGGTGGCGGTAAATCATTTTTTTTTAGTAACTTACACAGGGTGGTTCTGAAATAGTTGGTCAAACTTCGTGAGCGAGTTCTCCACACCAAAATAAAAAAAAAGTTCGTATAAACCTTAGTCCGAAAATGTTTCGTTGCGGAGTTACAACATTCTAAAGTGAGACTTGTCCGATCACTTTTCTGCAAATAATTATGGTAATAGTTGGACCAATGTTTTGCAATTTTAGGTGCAGATCTTACTCATAAAGGTTGAAAATTAGAGCCTACTTTCGTTTTAATGAGTGGACCAGAGGCGTCTCAAGTGGAATGATTAGGTTTTGTTGTTTTCGTGTGGAGAACTCGGTGCCAACTTGACCAACTATTTTAGGACCACTCTGTATAAACTCCACACAAAATCATTGTAATTTAAACATTTAAAATATTCCAAAGCAACAATATGATTAATAAATAAAATCAATTTATATATTAATAGTTTCAACAGCTGATATTAGCCCTTTCTTGTTGAATACGTAATACTATGTGATAACACATATTTAGCAGCAAAAATCTAATAAAATTAAATAATATTATTGATTCTCATTAGTTAATATGATATAAGGCAAGAAACAATTAACATGACTGTGCTGATTTTTTTGAAAATATTTCTTCATATATCCAAGCCAAGAAAGCTATATAAATCATAAATTTACCGCTAATGCGATTAATAATAATTAATTAATAGAATTAATTACATGCATAAAAAAGTTTATATTTGTTAATTAATTCAATTTGCAATTTGGTTCTGGTTTTGTACTAAAAAGTCTATCTGATGTGGTTAGTCATTCAGTAAACAGTGGTGTGGGTAATTAATTTATTAGGAGTTGAAGTTACAAACCAAAATCAAGCCTAAAATTACAAACTCT
>JABXWE010011939.1:0-24528 GCA_014611495.1 Limonius californicus | reverse complement strand
ACACCCTTTGTTTTACCTTGTTTAATATTTCAGAATGCTAAAATGGTAAATTCTCTATTCTTCCAGTTTTTCATTCTTCCTATAGATGATATACTGTATGTTACCTCTTTCTGTTTGGAAAGATTATCCATTATTATGTTATTGTACGATCAATGAACCTTTTACAGTTTTAGTTAAAGTAAACGCTGAACTGTTACTGTCTCAGCTGTATTTTGTACGATAAAATAATTTTTTAAATTGCAATGAATATTTCTATGTGAATTTATGACCAATACACCTCTGTAATGATATGGGATGCACTGCAATTCCACATTTTATTAATAAAATTTACTATTCAAAGAATACGAAACAATTGCATGAAAAGTACATTTGTTTTAAATTGTATTGAAGCTATTTTTAAGCTTGCATCTACTAAATACATTACCATTTTACATTAATTAAATCTATTAATATGATGTATCACCGGTTAATTCAGTTTGAAGTAGCTTTTTTAGGAGCTGATACACAAACAAATTAAACGTTCATAAACCAGTATACAGGACCATTGACTGTGTAAATCACACCTACACCTGTTTGTATACAACATAGCCATATTACTCTCAATTTCACTCTAAAAATGTTTCTGTTTATTAGATAGACATCATAATAGAAGAAGTACTGAAATATGGCTCTGCTACACTATAAATTATTTGTCAGACTAACTGTGATTGAATAAATTCAATTTTTTGTAGTTGTATGTTAGTATACTGCGGCGTTACAGCCTTAAGCCTAAAGGGCCTATTGAGCTAGCTATTATTATACTGTGGCATTATAGACGAATCTTTGAATAGCAAAAAACAATGAGGTAATTCTGAAGAGCAAATTTTTAAAATCATCCTAATTTGTTTGGTAATAACCAATACTTACAATGTAGTGTTTGATGTGGTCGAATTAAATGCATATTAATAAAAAGTGACTTTCATTGTTGGCAACAATTAAAGTCACATAATTATTTTGAAATGTGAAAAAAAGTTTTGAAATAACTATAGAAAGTTTTTCCATAAACTATAGAGAAATAAATTTTGCATAACACAGAGTTAGAAGCTTCAAGTTATTTTTTAAAGTGTTCTTTACCTTACTACTAACAAATGACCGAAGAAAAACGAATTTGTTCAATTGTGGTCACATTGTTTATGTAGTGAATCACCGAAGGGGTTGAACCATGTGTCAACATAGTTTTGTGTAATACACTGTGGAAGATAAACGTTTATATTGTATATTTTACATAATAATCTTTTGTAGCTAAAATAGATATCAGAAATATTGACTTGTGATTAATAAATATCCATTTTTGTAAATATAATTCTCAAATTAAATTTAAGCTTGTATGTATTATTTGATACATAAAGAATACAAATGTAGGTGTTAATATTAAACGTATGGTGTACTGACAGTCTTAATTTATTGAACAATATTATTGAAAATCGTTGTTGTTAACTATTATATGGTTTGGAAGTATTTGTCTTTCAAATATAGTATTTTAAGAATGTTAACAAACATAAGTAATTGACATTTATAGTCTTATGTTTAAGCCCAGTCATCTGTTGACGCTAAGTTATAACAAAATATTAGTAATAAACTGCAGGTTCTTATGGTGTCTTACATATGTTTTTAATAGCAGTTACTCATTGTGTAGGTAGAGAGTAATTTTAATTGTTAGGTGTAGTCGCCCTTAACTTGCATTGTACATACAAATTGTTATCAAGTAGTAAAGTAAGGATCCAAATTGTATACTGGTAGATTATTAATATTTTACTCAAATGTATATTTCATCAGTATTTTTACGGTCAGTATCTTTTTAATATTTGTAATTTTGTAGTTACAATATTTTGCTAACTATTCTGTTTAGACAGACATTTTTGTCCCAGTTTAATGTATTACCAGTTTAAGATTCAAGGGGGATAATTTATCAAAAACGTATATCAATAATTATCATGTATTTGGGATTATATAGAAGTTATCCAAGATATTTCTTGTATTTCTTAAACTTTTCCTCATAAGTATACCACAAGCATTCGCTGCAGTGTGTTTTATATAGAGGTTGTTTCTTTTATTCCTTCCTAATAACATAATAAGTGAAAGCACATAGGATTTTTGTTTAGTTGAATGCGATTTGATGACTTCGAATTTGGTATTCTTCTTCTTTACGTGCATTATCCGTTCTGGATGTTCACAATCAATAAGGCAATCTAGACTTTGTTGACGGCTGTTCGGAAAGGGTCTGCCGTTGTCATTGAGAACCAAGTTCTTAGATTCCTCAGCCAGGAGATTACGCTTGCGTCCGGGTCCTCTTGGTATTAAATTGTATTTAAGTAGGTAGTGATTTCATAGTTAATTTGCTGACACAGTACAGCTTGCTGGATTTAACCTTGCTGGTTAGAGATGCGCGGCGCGACAAAGAGTGGGCACTAGGAGGAACAGAGACGAGTACAATGTATATGGGCAGTTAGCATTCGATACACTCAGTAAAAGAAACGCTCGTACGCTTCCCTGCTTTAATTTTAGATTGAAACTCCATTGCACGCACTTTTCACTAGAGTGTACAGCGATGTTGACTGCTACAAACACACGATGAAATGATCTCCAGGCCTCTCTCAACAAATTCGTGGTAGTGACGGTAATGCACAATGTTCACTCACTATAGTGCGTTTCAGAGTCGCCGTGCAGCATGGTGAAGTTACAAATACAAGGTTGTCAAACTTATTTGTGAGGCACCTTTAAGACATAAAATTTAATCCCTTTCACACAAAGGTTTGAAGTATGGTAATGCTATTGTAACCCCTAAAAGACGCGTGTTGTTAAATGCCAGGTTCAGTGGTTCTAAAACATTTATATTTTATTAAACCTGAGAGTACAATTTTTGCTAAGTGCAATTAATTGTTTATTATTTACATATTTATAAGAGTAAAAAAGAAACAAAACAATTACCAGCTTGATATAATATGCAAGCACTATTATATAACTGAGAAAATAAATTACATAAAATTATGAAGATTTTGTGAAATATACGACATGTTTTATAGTTAATTATCACTGTCACCAAAAATATTTAGATCACTATCACTATCACCAGCGTTGATATTGATAATTATGGGCTCTATTTCGTCCATTATGTTGTCAACTTCCCACATTGACTTTTCTATTTTCTCCACATGGCCTACGTAGTTGCTCCAATTTTCTGATGCCACTTGAGAATATGCTTCCTTGATTAAATTTTCAACGTCATTTGCCTTAAAAGTAGTATTTTTCGCACCTATATACCTTTTTCACATTAGTTTACAAAGAGAAATTCCTCATTGTATATAACAAAACAAATTAAGAACTTAACATTATTATCTTGGTTGGTTAATATTATTTTTGTTTGAGAACTTCTGAACACCTACCTCATTTCAACAAAATAAACCCGACGTGCTATTGTTAAGAGATTACGAATACTGGCAACAATGTTATTTTTTGTCCCATAAGAAAACCATTGCCTATCTTCTCTATGCTGCACGGCGACTCTGAAACGCACTGTAGTATAAACCTAATATTTCGAGTATAAATTTACAATTTCGACTATAAACCTAATATTTCGAGCATTAACTTTTCGACTCACCTATCGTAATTTCGGAGTTATTTTTGAAATTTATTTTCTGAAGTTATTGATATTATTGACTTTATTGAAATTCCGAACTTTATTTCGGTAATTTGTGACATCGGAGTGTTCTGGTTTAAAGGAAATAGTTTATTCATTGAAAACGAGAACAAGATACAGAGGAATCAGGAAAATCAAATCGAGGTACGACTATAAAGTAAAGAGAGCGTTAAAACGTTGAACATCCCGGTCCCGAAGGTGTCGATCTGCAACGCAAACTGCATTGGTTCAATTTAAAACTCAATAAAACTTTTCCTGCATACGAAATATATATTTATGCGATATATCATAGGATGTCGTGTATTTTTATCGGGTTAACGTCGATAACCTTTCCTCGCCACCCAGAAAATTCAAAACGTCGATAGCGCGAGCCGGTAAAGTGTAAAAGAAGCGATATTCTATTTTAACGTTATTTTAATAACTTCCGTTCATCCGAAGTTTCAAAGCCAACACGGCGCATCCAAAAATACGCTCCACTCAACGGGTCGGGACATTAAGGAACAAACAAAACGGTGCAACAGCACTAAAGCGAAAGGTATAAAATTAAAACGAGTGAAATAAAACTGGCTTAAAAGAAACCCCAATTTAAAATACCTGCACACAGAAACAGTTGAAATATGCTGGAAATAAGTTTAAAATTCGCGCTGAAACTGCCGGAAGTGAGATAAGGCGGATATAAACAACTGAGCGTCGAGCACAGCACTCTGCGACCCTTAGGAAGGAAGATAAGCGGTAAGCGTAATCGGACACATTATTTACCCCAGAAGCTTTTTATTTTATTTCGGGGTTCAGGTGCACGGCGTGATGAAATAGGCTGAAAAGACGTAAATTTGAGCCGAACTTTAAATTACGATTCCGAACGCTCATCGCTTAAAAGGCCGAGAGCTGGATGGAATGAATACGCCGAAACGGGGGACGCCCGTTCGATGCAAAAAATGGAATAAGAGTCGAGTAATTATGCCGCGGTTAATTATAAATTTATAACTGGACGTTTTTTACACCCCATTTAGTAATTAAATTTAATTAGTCCCTAAAGCACTCGGCTTCTTAAAACACGAAATTACATTTTTTACATTTTTCTCTTTACTCGGTACATTCCCTTTGCGAAATCGCCTTGCTTTGCTCTGTCTCTGTGCGTTTTTATTCTTGCTCCAAATACAGCTTGCCCTAATTAATGTAATTTTGGCCTTGGTTTTCTCATTCCCGATCAGTGCGGTGAGCCCTTCTTTCAACAGTTTTTCCGAGACAGAACGTTTCTTATTCATTCAAAAGAACGATTGTATCAATTTTATACAAGCCTGTAGAATGCCAAATTGTAAAAATTGTACGTTCGTGTACTGTTCGAGACCTCAGCCTTTAAAGAGAGCGCGATTATTCCTAATTCTATCAATTAAATCAATTGAATCTTCACCAATTAACCTCGTGAACGGTCAGATTAAATGTCAAAACGTTAAGCTATTACTCATGCCAAAAAGAAATAATAGGAAAATAATTAGGCGACAAAACTGCTATTCGAGAACTGTTCTGTTTGGATATGTAGATATAATTTCTATTTCTACGAAATAAAATAATCGAATTGAATCTGAAAAATATTAATTCGTAGATGGTCCTATTTGCCCCCAATACGTTCAGATGTTCCTTGTGAAAATGACAGTATTTGATTTTACATAGCTACTGCTTAACAATCACTGTATTTAATATTATTTCTTTTTTGGAAAAAATAGAATTGAATCTTCAAAAATTACCTCAGACATGGTAAATCTCAGAACATTACGTTACTTGGGAGAACGGCAATATTTAATTTTTGACTTCGCTCATAAAGATAATAATAATATGGTGTAACGACTGTTAGAATGAGAGCTCGTGTACTTAAAGAGAAAAAGATTCTACAGAATAATTCAATTGAACCTTCAAAAATGTACCTCGTGCATGGTCAGGTTTAATACCAAAATATGACTATTGTCAAAGTGGCACTATTTCATTTGAAATTCGTTAATGTAATTATAGTACGAAGTAATTAGGTTTGGATAACTACTGTTTGAGAATGGCTGTCTTTAAAGAGATCGATATTACTTCTAACTGTATCAAATAATTGATTTGAAACTTCAAAACGTCACATTGTCGATGATCAGATTTATCCCAAAACGTAAATTCACACTTAAAGATTTTCGCAGTTGGCACAATTTAACTTTTAAAATTCACCCAAGGAAAAATAGCATGATGATAATTACATTCGCATAACTATTTGGAAACTATTGCTTTTAATGCCATGAAGACGATTTCTAATTGTACAGAGTAATCGTTTCGTATTTAATAAAATGATATCGGATGTGGTCAAATTTAACATCAAAATGTTGAGATACTACTCATGATAATAGCACTGTTTGATTTTTAATATGGCTCATAAAATGAAGGATGAAAATAACTGGATTGCTTACGTGCTATTTGCCTGAAAATCAGTCTTTAAAGACAGTGATATGATTTCTACTTCTAGGAAATAATTGAATTGAATCTTCAAATATTTATTTCGTGCTTGTTCAATTACACCCCCAAAAGGTTAAGATATTTACTCATGAAAATAGCACTATTTAGTATTAAAAATTAGCTCATGCTATTATAGCATGCTTACTATTGTTTGAGAATTCTTCTTCTTCATTCAGCCATTCTCTATTTTTCGAATATATGCCTCCTTCATGCTCTTCCAGCACTCTCGGTTTTGCTTGAGAATTACTGTATTTAAATAGAATGACAGTATTTCTCATTTGAAGAAATTGGATTGATTCTTCAAAAATTTAGTCAGATTAATCCCAAAACATTGAGTAATAGTTGTGAAAGTGGCACCATTTAGTTTGAGGAATTCAATCATGAAAAAATACTATGATGATTAATTAAATTTATGTAACTACTGTTTGAGAGGGGAAGAATATGTCGAATTCTAAAGAATAATCAAATTGAATCTTCAAAAATTGGCCTTGTGTATGGTATGTTTAAACGACGACACGTTAAGATATTACTGATGACAAAGGTAGTATTTGATTTTTATAATTTCTTTGCAACAATAAAAATAATTGAATTACATAACTACTGTTTGATAACCACTGTCTTTAGTGACAGGATAACTATTTCTAATTCTACAAAATACGAAATAATTAATTAGCAAATTTAAAGCTAAATGTTAAGATATCACTTGTTAAACGGACGTACAGACCATATTTACTTGTTAAAATTCGTCCATAAAGAAATATATTAGAATTTGTATACAGTGACCATCCGAGGGAGCTGTCCAAAATAGTCACTTTAAGCAGTTGTGGAGGAAAAAGAAAAACTCTTTACTTAACCGGAAGCCAACCAATTCTTCATAGTAAATCTTCTCTGGAGTAGAGTGTTTTCACTTGCTGTGGTTCGGAACCCACGTTAATCTGTAGGTCCTCGATGTTTGTGGTACTTTAAAACGCGCAACACAGGCATAGAAAAGAGGAGCGCTACGTCTTGCAAGAGACAAAGCCCTCAAGAAGAAGCAAATCAGCAATTTTGAGAGTAAAGTGTTGAATGTATAGTTAATTTAATAGCCGACAAGTAGATTTTGTAAACTTAGATATATGGGAAATTCAAAAACCTGACCGCAGATACGTTTACCAAATATAAATAATAGCTGGTTGGTTTTCCAGTGTATATTTGCCTCGCACACTGATTTGTTTTACGTAAATTTTTAAAGTGTTGTAGTAAAATTTTCGATAACATGCTAATCTTTTAATATGACATCAACGCATGTTTTTTCCATGTAGATCCTAAAAGAAGGTTTTTAAATAGTTTATTTTTTGCAAAAGCAACATAGATTTAAAAACAGGGAAATAAATTAAAATAAAGCAGGCGACTGTCATGAATGTAATTTTTTCCTTGTTTGTGACGTTAGGTATGTACTTGATTAGCAATTTGATGGTTGAGCTATGTGGAATCTTAACATTAGTATCGTAGTTCGTCACCTCTACAAGCACGCTAATTAAGTAATTTCAAATTTTGAAACTTTTGGAGTATCCAGATTATACTATCAATTCCTGTAACAACCAAGAAACTGTGAATTGTATTTCTCGTCTCTCTTTCTTCCGATTCAAACTACATTTCAGTAAGAAACCCCTATCTGTCAGTTTGTATAAACTGAAAATTCTGTATTTTCAACAATAATTCATTTGTATTAAATGTTCAATGTGTCTGTTAGCTATCAAAACTAAAACTAACTGAATTAAGGGCATGTAAATGAAATAAAATTTACCTACTCACTACGCGCTCCCAAGCGAAATTACATTTAGGCCGAAAATCTGCTATAAATTTTCGCCTGTTAGCGCAGATTGATGTAAAATGAATTTAAAATTCGTTTAGATTGATTGAAGGGGACGTGGAACTCAGATTGACCCTATTTCCTTTCGCCTGATGGTGATCATATCCGCTCTGTAATGCAGGGCGGCGGGTTGGTCCGCGTCCAAATTACCCTTCCTCCTAATGATCTATTAGACCGCTGCGGATGACAGCCATCTGATACAGCCCATCAGCAGATAAGTTCGCATCTGATACTGCCAACTTTTTGCGCTGCTCTCTGTTTGCAGTTGATGGCTGCTGATGAGTTGTGCCGGCAAAAATTGACAATAACCAAAGGCAAACTTTAAGATTGGAGACGAATGCGTGGGGAAATGGCGGAGGCGCCTCGGAAAACCTTTTAAAGTCTGAATTTCATGACAAATCGCTTTAAAAATGGCAAGGAATAAATTTAAATAGCAAAATTGAAGGTAGACCAAAGTTTCCGCGATTTTTGTAACCTAGATGACATAACATACTAAGGCACTTTTTAGAAATTGCTGTCAAGGTAGAAGCTTTTTTCGGTGTTTCTTTAAATAAAGTTAGCGGTATTGCATTTGAGTAATGCGATATAAACTTAAAGTGGATTTGAAACAGCGGCTTGAAAGATGTGTTGCGTGTTTTTTTGGAACATTAGCGAAATTAGTTTTTGCAGTATCACTAGGTGCATCAGAAGTAGATTTTGAGATTAGTGGTATTATTAAATACACGGCACATGGCAGCATAGCTAAATTTTTTCATGCCTTATAGATTTTGAAGTTAAGAAGTATAGTCTTAGAAAATATTTTAAGCTTCCAAATGCTTACTTCCAGTAAATAGTGGAATTTTCATGTGATTTTAAAAATTAAAAAAAAGCATACAACGACCACGTAAGTACATTGAAAGGTATGCTTGAATCTACTTTTATACAGTGTATATCTTCCGACATGGTGTTTGGCAGAATAATAGAGAAACTTAGGAAGTACAAAAAAGTTGTATATTTACGTCCCTAATTATGTTACTCCCAATCACCTTAAATAGAAATACAATATTATCTACAGCACTTGATACACGTTTGTTTAAAAATTTACCTTAAATAAATTATTTTGTAATAACCAAAAATGTCTAGAAATGGTAAGAACTTTGTTTCGTGAGTATAAGGTACAACGTGCAACGGGTTGTATGATACCTGTATAATAGAAACTTGATAACAAATCAAGCATTTTGTAATATGCAAATTATTAATATGTTGGTGTAAGCGCTTGCGATGTTAACTGTCCGCTACTTTGGTATCGCAGTGGAAAGAACCCTACTTTGTGTAACGTCGAATTTGCAACGGGTACTGTGATACCTGTGTACTTGAAAGTTTATTACAAATCAAGCATTTAGTAATATGTAAACTACCAATATGTTGTTGTAGGCGTATCAGACATTAACTGAGGATTACTATAGTAGTCCAGCGGTAAGAACGTGCTTCGTGAGCGCAATGTTCAACTTTTAACGGGTTATATGCTACCTATTTATTAGAAAATGTATCACAGATCCAGAATTTAGTAATTTGCAAATTATCAGTTTGCTGGTGTAGGCGTTTGCATCATTAACTGTGCTGTACCATAGTATTCTAGTGATATGAAGATTGCCGCGTGAGCGCAAGATTCAATTTCCAACGGCTTGTATGATGCCTGTTTGTTTGAAAATGTATTATAAATCAAGAATTTAGTAATATGCAAATTATCGATATGTAGGTGAAGGCGCTTGCGAAATTAACTCTGCATTACCGTAATAGCCCAGTAGTAAGAGCCTTTTCGCGAGTTGGAGTTAAATTTATATAGGATTGTACGATGCCTCTTTATTTTAAAATTTATCACAAAACAGATAATTAATAATATGCAAATTATCAGTATGTTAGTGCAGGCGCTTGGGATATTGACCGCGCATTACCGCGCTTAGCGGTAAGAACTTTGCTTTGTGAATATAAAGTTCAATTTTCAACGAGTTGTGTGATATCTGCGTGTTTGAAAACTTACCACAAATCAAGTATGTACTAATATGCAAATTACCAGTATTTGGTGTAGGCGGTTGCGACATTAACTGTGCATTACCGTAGTAGCCCAGCGGTAAGAACCTTGCTTCCTCAGCGCAACGTTTAATTTCCAACGGGTTGCATGATACCGCAAATCAATTGGTTATTAATATGCAAATTATCAGTATATTGATACAGGCGCTTGTGACATAAAATCTATAATACCGTAATACCGCAACGGTATTAAAAATGTGGACTAAATAATATTTCATAAAATAAAGAAATGCTCTACTACGTTACTGGCTTGAAGAAAACCGAAACATAAAAAATAAATCGCCATCAGACCTCTAGGATATTAGGACAATTTACAGTTGATGTCGTAAGCGCCTAAATCAGCTTAATGTTAGTTAAATATTACGAAATAATTAACTTAAAGTTTTACTTGTGATATATGTTTTTAATAAATGGGTATCAGACACTGCAAAAAATGATATTTTTCTTTTTATAGTGTTAATGAGTACAAAAATTTATCTAGGGATATACGAACCACTTTTTTTCAATTTTTCGTGTTTCAGGTCTTGTGTTTTACTTGAAATGATATAGACCGCATTTAATTTTTACAAAAATATGCTTGTAGTTGTTTAGAAATTTTGCTTATGAGCGCGGACACTGATTTACGCAACTGTAACGAATGTTGTTTATTGCGTATTGTTATGGAACAGTTAGCATGCCCTACGTATGTACAATTACATATTATAGAAGTTGTTTTATGAACTTTAAAACTGTTACTAACCGCATTGTTGACTAAATTGTGTTGATGTTCGCTTACTTTATTGTATTATCCCTTTCATGTTAATTTAATAAGGCGTGCAGTATTCGAATAACATTTGATTATCCCGCTGGTTCTAATATGTACTTGGAAAGGAAAATGATAATGACGTTTTAATTTTCATGTATTAATTTTAGTATTGCTTGTTTTGAGTAGTGGGAACTTAGCTCGTGCTTATCCCTAACAAATTTGCATAATCATAATTATAGCTCCTGCTAATAATAAAAAGTAAATAAATAATAGGTAATACTCAACAATAAAAATATTTCGGCCATTTTAAACTAAAATGTGATTGTGTTACATATAAACGTATTTGTAAATTATACGAATAAGATTATCACAAAAATTAAGGTAGGTTGTATTTATTTAAAAATAAAAAGTGGATATTAGTTCCAGCCAAACCGGAAATCAAAACTAAAGTTGAAAAATGTTTGAAGTTGCGCATTTAGAGGTTATATCTTAGTTTAAAATTTTAAAATAATAGGTTTAAATACAAAAAAGTTACATAGTGTTACCTCATCAGGTGGCCACCCGGTATCTGTTAAAATATTCTATATAAGCGACTTCGAAATGTCTTGGATATTTATTTATTAGCACACAGAAAATAAACCACAGGCAATGAATGCACTTTAGATAATCCGCAAATGTATGACATTTTTCTAGAATTGAATCTATTTTCGTGGTATTTAGAATGTTATTTTTAGCAGTAGGAAAATATTACTGTGATAAAATCTATTTCAAGTATAAGCTCCTGTATTTAAGATTTAAAACACAAAAACCTTTAAGATAAACAACTTCTTTTTAAAAAGCAGCTAAAACAGCATATTTCGTTTGTGTGTAAGTGCAACACGTATATATTTATTTTTTGGGGAGATAATGACTATATTAATATTTTTAAGTGGGAAAATGTATTTTTTTTGCTGAAACCGAGCGTGGAAATTTAGGTAAGTTTTAGTACTTGTAAATATTTAATTTCTCCAGATATGTGTTTAACGGATTTAACAAGCAAATATTTCCCTTCCCAAAGGTATAGTTATAACCGAGTTGGGCTGTATTTACACTGCGTATACATGATAGTGTGGTGGTAGCTCAATTGGCAGAGCGATCGCTTTCTGAGTAAAACGTCGATTCTGGCTTGGGTTCGAAACCTAAACATTACTATGCAGATTTATAAAAATTTTGTCAACAACCCACCATACACAATTTCCCAATTCGGCTTGCAACCTTGGGATCGTAATGCTAAAAACCTTCTCTGGAATTTCCGTCGTCCGGATTCTACGTTAAACTGCAGGTCCCCAGTGTTTCTACTTTAGCGCTAAGGAGAAACATGTGACAGAGAAGAGGCCAATGCCCAGTAGTGGGGCAAAAGGGCTGTCGAATGTCAATACATGATTAGCAGAAGATTTGATAAACTGTATTAAATCTGTTTCCATTTCATTTAAATGGAAACGTTGTTGATACTTTTGGCTATACCGAAAACGCAATAATAAGATTGTTTATCTCAAAACTTGAAAGTTTAGGTCAATGTTAGCTCCAAAAAACTTTAAATATAGTAATATCCGGGAAACAAAAATCTCTAACAGTGCTACAAAAGACCTGAAATACTATGTGTATTAAGCTCTTGTCCCAATGTAAATGTTTTTCTAAAAATAAAGTCTCGCGAAAATATTTTTATGGTGGCTGTATTTCGATGGCGACACGTAAAACAGTTTTATAATATGGAACTACTGCTAAATTGTTTATAAAACTCGACAACTGATTCGACGTGGATGCCCTACGAACTGCAAATTTGCATGCCCGCACAAGTAGGGAGATTATCAGCGACGGATTTAAAGCTGTACCTCACTTTTAAAATCATTTTTAGAAAGTTTGTGCGGGTTTTCTTTGAAAATAGGTGATAGCGTTTCATACCAATAATAATGATGTCTCTTCACTCCTTGAAGGAGTTTGGCCTACAAGGCAGACGGTCAGAACTCCCGTATCCTTGCTGTCACACCCGATTATCGCGTGCCAAATTAATGACACCAGGTGATGTGGTCGACATCACCCAGTAGACAACCACATTATTACCCCTTGTTCATTTGAACGCAGGTCTCTTAAGTTTCCTTGCCCCATTGTAAATATTTTTAGAAAAACGATTGTACAGTGTGGCGGCATGCAGTTTTATAAAAATAACGTCACGAAAAAATCTTTTGATGACGCACATTAATTATAACATTTTTACTATATTTTTGAATAAACTCTGGATGGTTGGTTGCTTCTGGAGTTTAGTTCTTAAATCCCTGAAATTACTTTGAGTAACATTTTTTAGAATGCTATGTACTGTCACTTCAAGAATGTATATCCACGTTAGCAGTTTTAACTCCAGGAGGAAAATGTCACAAATGTAAGAACAAGTGGTACAATTTTTTGTAGCTCGGCACGAAGTCCATAAATACCACCGTAAATTGAGACGAGCTCCATAGAAAAAATCCAAAAATATACCAAAATTTAATTTTTTTACCTAGAGTTTGTCTGTAGGTAAATATTTCTAAGTCGTGGGAACTATTTCTAACTTTTCTTTTGTAAGAATATTTTGTTTGTTGTTTACCGAACGAACGACCATCATATGCAGACAATTCAATACAGTAAACAATGCAAACCCAAACAATTACTGCCTTAATGCTAATTATATCCTAGAATTATTGTTAAATGAGTCGGATTACAAAGGCCGTTTCAGACTAACGTTCCGAAACTTTTAGGACATGTAGAAATAAGCCAACAAGTTATAGGCTTTCAGAGTCTTCAAAAAATGTAGTTTTCTAGAATATCTCTGTAGCTAATAAAGCTATTATCACTAAATTTGGTACAGAATTACAGGTAAAAAAGAGCTTAATTTAGGAAAGACACAAATCCTCTAGAAGGGATATTTCAATTTTATTTTAATAGTGTATTTAATAGAAGAATTTGTGTCAATTCAATTTTTGTCTGTTTCATTTATTCATCATATCGCTCTTTTTTAAGTAAAATGTATAAATCGGAATCCACGTTTTAATTCGAGATGCACTGTAGAAATTTCAAATAATAAGTCTGGTTAATCTCTCAAATATTACGTACAAAAATTTAAATCAAAATATATATGTATATATATATATATGGCCGTGTTATTTCCCATATTTAAGTTTATTGATTTATGTATCTGTTTTTAATAATTTTGAAACTTAATTGTAAGATTTTGTGTAAAATTGCATTTTAAAGCACATGTCATTTGTTTATCATGGATTAGGACAAATCTGATACCGATGGATTGGTAATTTTCTGTAGATTACAATTATGATATTAGTTTATAGAAAGATTTGTTTATTTAAGCAGTAGAAGTCATTTTTATTTTATCTGATAAGCAGACTGGAAGGGGATGATAAAGTTCTAGAATGCAATTGGCCCATTTATAAAATTTAGATTATTTTTGGGCATTTTATTGAAATTTATTCTCGTTTCGGCGCTTCAAGGAAGAGCACATATTTAGAATAGCTCTGAAAATAAATTTAAGACCATTTAGGTCGATTTTTGTTAATTTTGGGTGGAGTCAAAAGTTTTTTTATCATGTAACTTTTAGAGGTTAGGTTTATTTAATATCATTTGAGTGTAAACAACGTTAATTAATTTCAAAGTTAAATTGTGTTAAAGTGTTTTAATAATTATAATAAAACTTACCTGCTGTTTTGGGTTGAAGCTGTGTTTCATTTACTTCAAAGTTCCTGGAAAGTAATTTATTAAATGCAAGTTAAAAGTGAATTTCTTGTTTAAGAAATTATGTGAATTGAAACTTACCTGTTCTACTTGGATTTCTTGATGTTTGTTGAAGTGTTTTCGCTTCAATGTCTCCACATTTGTGAAGGAAGCTGGAGGAATTGCATCTATAACGGTCACCGCATAATGAGGAAGTGACGCATATCGAGATCATGTGTTTGAATCAAGATCGAAATATTGCAGCCGTATGCATATTATAAGAACTACGGTGGGATATGGTTTATTTCGGAACCGTTGTAATTGAGAAATAAGATTGCAGGTATTTGTATCTATTTGAATAATATTGTTATGTAACTATCATAATGGGGGAGCCACGTAATTTTATTTTGTTTTTATACCCATGAGATGTCTCATAAAAATTTTTATATGCTTATTTAGATTAAATTTAAGTTTTTCGATTTATAAATAATTAATTTTAATTTTATTAGTGGGCAATAATATAATAATATTATTTTATTAATAACAATATTCAACTTATATTTATGAGCGTAACCAACGTGGAAGTTATGTTGATAAATTTATTTATTTTTATAACTTTACATAGCATTTATTATGGCTTGCCAACGAGGAACAATATAATAATTTATAATTATTTTTATTATAATAATAAATAGCAGTATATATACAGGGCGTATCAGAAATAGGTACAAATATTATATACCAGTAATAGATTGGTGAAATAGAATTCAATGGTACTCTTCATTTTTCAAAAATCATTAATTTTATTTTTTTAAATTAAAAAATAAAATAAAATTTTGTTTGAGAACTGCTGATGATACATAGAAAATGCATTTAAGCTGTAGAAGGTTATTACCTAATTGTAAAGTAAATCGAAAGTGGCAAACACGTAAGAACTTGTCTGGCTTGTAATAAACTGCGGAATTGGGGCGATATGAATTTTTTTGCACTTCTATCTTACTCTCCTTTGCATGTCTTTGAACTAAAATTTTTGTTATTATCCTGCGGTACTCAAACAATTTTGGGTCAAATTTTCAATTATTATTTTCACATATCTTAAGGGTCCCATTGCCAAAGAAATGTTTTTTCTAGTTTGTATATATTGTAATCTACCATCGGATTTAATATTTGTACCTATTTCTGATACACCCTGTATATATAACATAAATGCTCAAAATGGCCACCGCTAGCATTTAAACACTCCGGTAGTCTGCAGGTTAGAGATTGTTGTACATTACAATTTTTTTGCAGACTCTGGTTACATATAGTTCTTTAGGAGTACATATTTCGACCTACGTTTATATAAACTTTTTGTCTGATTTTGATGTATATGCCCTTTCGGAACTTTATTCCTGTAACACCTTGTATCTTTGATCAAACATCGAATAGCCTTGAAGGTTTGGATGCGTTATGCGTGTGGGTTTAACACCCGAAAACTACAGAAAGTAGATCTGAAACTGCTACATTGACTATTGAATACAAAAAACTTCCGACTTCGTGAAAAGCCATTTTCGGGCTCATACAAGAAACTCATGTGTGTATTTTACAACAAAAATTTTAGAACGGCCATGAAAATTTGGCGGTATATTATAAAAATGCCTGTATTATTATTAGATATTAAATTTTCCACCATAAAAGGTGCAATAAAGACGATAAGGCGTAAACGCTTCGCGGCCGCCGTAAAAGCTTCTTTCAGTAAGTTTCATATTTCCATCAAAAGCCGTGTCCGGCTGGAATTTTTTGTATGCGTTTTTCTGACAGGCGAAAGTGTGATAATAAATGACCTGGCATATAAGAAGCCGTGCCTGACCGTGCTTTTTGCACGCGGGAGGCAATAGACTAGAGAAAATCCTAAACGAGGAAATCCTAATGTTTTTGTTGTTCTTTGTTTCAGGAAAGGAAACTCGCCGCCCCCCGAAGGATCTGAATTAATAGTCAACATGTAACCGCTTGATATTAAAGCTTCCGCCGAAGTATTACCTGAAAATGCTCGAATTCTATTATTACTATTATTATTACCGTACCGAATAAGGAAAAATAAGTTTTGAAGCGATTTTATTCAAGTTAAGTTTCAGTTATGGTGCTTTAACGACGAGCCGGAATGTTTAAATTTGATGGATGCGTAACGACTACCTCTTAATTTGCCATATTACAAAGTCTCTCTGTTATTGTTTATTCATGGTATCTCCGTCTAAGTGTGTACGTAGTGAGTGAGTACTAGCATATACGACCTTCCAAGTCACACATTTCTACGAGCCATTATAAGGTCATTGGCCATGCATTCTGTCTTAGAAGATCTAAGGCTCAGTTTGCTTTCGTCGTGGTCGGAGTTTAACCCTTTGAGAGATAGCATTTCCTCGACGTGAAAGAAATCCGCAAGGTTGTGATCGTAAAGTTTAAAACTTCCATCCAAAGTGATATTGCCATTGTTGTTTCGATTGTTTAACCGTTTGTTATCATCATTGTTGTTGAATTCTTCGTTTAAGACTTATTAAAGTAACCGAACACGTTGTACCTATAAATAAAGTGACTCATAGTTAAAAAATCAAATGTATTTACTCAGTGTTCTCATAACTAACCCGATAATAATAATAATTACGTAAGCTAAACATAAAGTTAAAATTTCAAGTTTGGCGTAAAATGGCAGTGACTTAAACATATCCTATACAAATATTGCCGTTTTCAAAATGGAGGGTGAAACCTCGAAACCTCGCCGGTTGAGCCAAATATTCGACCCCCTTTCGCGCCTGAACGAGCTGACCCGGGAGTCGCGTTCGACCCCCTCGAGCCCCCGACTTTTACCCCGTCGCGCCGCCCGCGAGACGAATTCTTCGTCCGTGTTGCCACCCCCGTTGACGGCTTTCGATGTCCTGGATCCCGGTCCAGGACCCTGTGAAGGAAGCAGCGTGAACTGGCAGGAACGATGTCTGGAGCTGCAGCTGGAGTTGCACCGCAGCAGGGCGCAGGCCACCAGGACGAGGGACATGTTGAGAGACAAGGTATGTGATTTACTTTTCGATTCCTCTATTTTGTAAGCGTTGAAATGTAAGAGTGGGTTGCGCAATCTTGCCGTGTTGTTGACAGGCAGTTGACCTACTAAAGTTACAAGTTCTTCGTCTTGGCTTTCCTGTGCTTGTCAACTGTTAAATATGATTTAGGTTTGAGTTTAGGCTCCTTCAAGTTAACATATAACACCAACACGATTTTATTTGGTAGCTGATTTGAGCTTATTTGCCCAAAAGAAGTGGTCAAGTTGCATTCAAAACAATGAAATGCCAACAGTATGCAACTTTTTTCTAAAACAGCTGCCTAATTCACTAACATTGTATGAAACTCAATAAAATGTCTACAACTTGCTTTTTTTTATCGCGGTAAAAGCATACAATCTTAAATAGAGGGTGGAATACGTACAGTGGGGCGGGTGGTGATTATACGAATAAATGGGAAAAAACAGCAGCGATATTGTAGGTTTCAAAATTTAAACTCGTGCCATTTTCTTGCGTTTATGCATTCATACACAATGATGCGAGTTGAGGTACCGTGCGTTCAAAAGAAATGGTCAAGTTACATTAAAACCAATGCATTTGCTACTTGTTTATATCGTGTGGTTCTGAACAACGGCCAAGTTACTTAACGTTGCTTTAAATTCAACAAAACACAGACTTGTTATTGTTTTATCATGATAAAATCACGCTAGTTTAAATAAAGGATCTAATTTCTGCAGTGGAATCTTGTGGTAGTTAAGCAAGTAGATGCAAATAAACAAGCAGGGGTACTTCAGATTTCAAAATTCAACTTCGTGTTATTTACTTGATATTTTTTTTAACCCCTCGTAACTACTTACTTGGAGCATTTCAACTGTTAAAGTTAATGTTGACGTGTTGATTTTTGTGTGAACCTTAACAATAAATTTGAAACTATACTTTTAAAATATTTTTTTAACTATTAAAATTTAGAAATTCTTTTCACATTTGTTTTATTAAGAACATTTTGAATATGTTGCTATTCTAATGTTTAAGAGTTATGTAATAAGTCTATGTAGATTCCATTACGAGTAAAATTTCAAAAATTCGACGCATTCTAAAAGTTGTCGTTTGACAGTCACTTATTGACCTGCTTGTGGGCTTGTAAATATCGTTTGAGATCAAATTTAGGCTCATTCAAGTTCACGTACCATAATCAGGCTCTTATTTTACAAGTGAGTTGAATGTATAAACGTGTTTGCACGAGAAAATATATGGTGTGTTCTAAAAACGTGGTCAAGTTGCATTAAATATATTAAAATGCCTGCGGTTTGCTACTTTATTATACAGGGTGACATAATAGTGCTTAATGTCTTTATTAAAGCAGCATCTTTTGAAAAATTCATATTACTTGCACTTGAATAACTGAATTTTCAACCAAACAGCTAATAACACAACAAAAATGGTAGTTTGTTGGCAGTTAATAATTGTTTTAACGAAAGCTTGATCATTCGTCGCTTTTTTTTGTTTAATTTCGTTTTCATTATTACAAGCGCGATAAATCATATTTATAGTTTAAAATGTCGGTAAATAACTCAACTTTTATAAAATCCTATATTCATTAATATATGTTTTAAAACAAAATAAAATTACATCTTGTTACCAATTTTTCTGTTTTTTTCTATTAGCTTCTTAATAATTTCTAAATATTTTCAAAACGAAAAACGCAAGTTATACAAAACTGCACATACGTTGAAAGCTCATTGAACGACAAGCTCGAAAATGAACTAACATACAGGGTGTCCCATTTAATAAAATGAAATATGAGGAGTTGAATTTTATTGATTGGGGTTGTAAATTAGGAACATCCTGTATAAGATATTTAAATTGTAAACAGTACGACACTTATCTGAAAACGTGTTCGTGTAAACTGCAAAGTAATTTTGAAAAATTTTGTGCCGTTCTTTAGGCACTAACTGTTAAAGACAGTCATTTTTTCATAATTTAAGAAAAAGTTAATTATTACCGAAACCATTAGCGATAGATAACTAAACCTCTATATTGTTGTAAAGATAAAAATAAGAACTCCAAAAATGTAATAATGTACAGGTTGTTTTATTTAAAATAAAGAAGTTGTCCATTATCCCACTAAAACAAAATACCCTGTATAGTCAGCAATAATTTTAAATTATGCATAATAATTCAACAAACTATTTTGACAAAGACATTAGGAAACTGTTGTAATTAATACATTGAAACCGCAGACATTTTTTTTTAATTTGCTTTGTAGTAAATGATATTATCTACTGAAGAATGAACTGCTAATAGTAGGAGTGGCTGATGCTTACTCGAGTAGATAAAACTACATAACAGGAATGTTTGAAGTTTCAAAATTCAAACTCGTGTCATTTTTGTAAATATATGTTAGTTTATAAAAATATATAAATAATTAACATTTTAAATTCGCTTTGTCTTCCTAATTTGGGCAACTAAAGCGTTGATACTATGACCTTCTAAATTTATTAAATTTCTAGAAGTAGTATTTTTTCGAAAATCAGCAAAAGAGCGATTTTATCAATTTTGTTGGTCTGTATCAGTCCAAAAAAATCATTGAAGTGATTTTTTAAATAACTTTTTTGGGCAACTGCTATTATTTAGAAGTTTATTTGTAATGTGGGTAAACCTTATAATTCTAATATTTAAGAGTTATGCAGTAATTTTATATCGATTTGATTAAGAGTGTGATTAACAAAATCCAGTATAATTTAAAAATTGCATTTTTAAATTAACGTATTTTGTTTATCGAGCTGCAAAACCCATGTTGAAGCTTTTAGCCCTTTGACCTGCTAAAGTTAATATTCTTCTGAACTTTCTCATGCTTGTGAACTCTTAAATATATTTAAGGCCTGTATGACACGGCACAGAATTATCTACAAAATTTTGTTCAAAATTTTGTTTTAAGTTTTGTTCAAAGTTTTGTTCAAAATTTTGTTTTAAGTTTTGTTCAAAGTTTTGAACATAATTTTGTACAAAATTCTGCAAAACACGTATTACAGGGAACAGAAATTTGTACAAAATTTTGTGCAAAATTCTGTCTGTGACCATGGGGAAATAGGTGCAAATTATGTTGACATCTGTGAGAAAACTGTCAAAATAAGCATGTAACTATAGATAAGGTAGAAGTCTATCAAGGTTTACTAATAATTGTTTACTTTTGTTTACATAACCTCCAATGTTGTTTATCTTTCGTGGCTTGTATTGTTTTTGCGTTTTCGGGAAGATTTTTTTTTGTTTATAAGTTATATCAAGTTTGTGTAGAATGGCTAGCGTTGAGAGATTTTAGGTGGTACACGTGGTAAAACAAAAACACTAAAAAGTGCTCGATTGTGCATCGATTTGACATTATTCCTGAGCAAAATTCTATAGACTTTAGAGCGCGAGCTACAAAATTTTGCTGTATGACACGGCATAGAATTTTATAAAAATACTTTGAGTAAAATTCTGTGCCGTATCATACAGGCCTAAGACTCAAATTTAAGTTCCTTCAAGCTCAGATTACACCAGTATGCCTTTATTTCCCGACCTATTGGAGCTTGTAAAAACGTTCATATGAGCAATAGTGTATGTTCAAATGAAATGGTCAAGTTTTTAGTTTAGTTTTAGGTTTTTTTTCGAACCGTTTTCTTTTTTCGATTCGAGGAAAGGGTTACTAGAATTTTCTTATATACCTGTAACTCTTCTACCAGTAGATATGGAGGAAGGTGGTCCGGCGGTAGAGCATTTACCTTTAATTCGGGAGGTCTAGGGTTCCAGCCCTGTGCTGTCAATCCTGACTTTCCTTACCAGTGGAACTTATTTTCGATCTTGTACAGCTTGCTGTGTTGAACAGTACCCCGTCTCGTGTACTGCTTTTAAATAAAGTATTATCAAAAATTTTACTAGATATTTGAAAGGAATTGTTATGCACTGTGTGCTTCTGTAATCTATAGTACTTAAACACAAGTTTCATTAAATTCACGAAACAGTTTGCTGCTTTTTTTGTAGCCTTTGTACACACATACTTTTTCAAATGTAGGTACCCTTTTAAGGTTCATCGAGGTTTAAAATAGCTCTGTTTAAACCTCATGTTAGAAGTTTTCATATACTGATAAATACTAAAAGTATCGGAAACTAAGAATTTACTTAACTCATATCAGAATAAATTTGTATATAATCAAAATTTGAAAGCAAAATTCGGCTATTCTTCCATAAAATATATTTCGGTTTATTATAAATTCTTTAAGATCCATTATTAGGCTAACTTACATTATTGTTTTTGCAAATGGAAAAGTAGTTAAATATTTATTTCAACGAAAAGCTAAAGTAACTTTTTAAATTGGGTGCTGCGAGGGTTTGTCATTACAGAATGATATTCTAAAACAGGATTTTCATTCCAAAGCAGATGTTCACTCGTTAATTGAATCAAAGTAATTCTTAATTTCACCATAAAAAGAAATAGAATTACTTCACGAATTCACTGTGGAAACGTAAAATAAATGATTTATGCACAAATTGGTAAATTTAATATCTCGAGCCATGAAGTTCTTGAGCTGCTCTTATCAAATTTCTTTAAATTTTATTAGGAAAAGGTTCTTAGGTTTCAATTAAGAGGATTTCTGATGCAAAGGGGAAAGTAATAAGATAGCGAATGCAGCGTGAATTCTAATTTTGGTCGATCTTTGAAGCTTTTGCGAGGAGTAAGTGTTTTTATAATATTTGTCTTCGTGCGTTTTGTATGTCAACGTTGCCCTGATAACTTAGCATTATTCTAAGGTAGAAATTCTTATAATTCTTTCATCAATACGGCTGGGCCAGCTAAGTTGTCCTCCCTTAATAATGTTTGCCGCAACCCAACTTACATGTATTACAGCAACTAAGATTATTGCATTTTTTTATAGTATAGAAATGGGTGATAGGTAGTTTCTATAAAGTAGATCTTTTATTGTAGTAATTTGCAATTTTACTAATAAAAATTATATTAGTATTTAACAAGAAGAGCACCCACTGGCGCAACTGTACTACAGTAACTATTAAACAACAAAAAATTAATAGCAAAGTTTTACTTAATTCCATAAATCATCAAAATTGCCACCATCCATTTCCACACGTTTACTAATTCGTCTTAAAAACGATCCTAGAACTTGAACAAGGGATCAAGATCATTGATGCAGCTACACGCCTCGGTTAGTGGTGTTTTCTAAATCATGCTCATTTGTACTCCAAAGAAAAATGTCTAGTGGAGTGACATACTTCTTGGTGACCATGGATGCCCAGCTCTTCTTCCAATCCAATTTGCTCCACATACATTATTTAAGTACTTCCGAACAATCCAACTGCAGTGAGCAGGACAGTCATTATGTTTGTACTAAAGTTTTTGTCGTACATTCACCTATACATCAACAATCCGGGTAAAAATGTTTTTTAGAAAATTCAAGTGTCCAGTAAAATTTTCATGGAAAAAGTGTGGTCCAATAATATGATTATCTACTATGCCACACCAAACATTTATAGAAAAAACTCTTTGATAATAAGTAGCACATATCCAGTAGAGATTATCTTGTGCAGAATAGTATGATTTATGCCTATTCACTTCACAATTATTAGAGAATTTTGCCTCATCGCTAAACAATACGCAATTTGAATGGATGGATCTAAACTCTATTTGTTGAGCATTGAGCTAGACGGTAAACAAACGCATGACAGGTGCGTTGATTTACCGGATGTGTATTACGTAATATTCCTTGTGTTTCTAAATGAACGTTTGCGCCGTCAGAAGGTTTTGCGTGTCAGCTATTCTTTAAGTAATGAGGTATTAGCATTATCTAGCGTAAACCAATCACAGCGCGCGCTCGGGTGAGTCAAACACGTGCGTTTGTTGACGTTCTAGCTCAATGCTCAACAAATAGAGTTTAAAGAAGTTGATTTTGAAACGAACTAGAAAATTGCAATCTGATTTCGAAGGTCATTTTCACGCAATTCGTGCATCAAACTAATTTGACGCGTATGAAAAACCTTTGCTAAAGTGCTACTAATGCCCATGTTTGTGCTTAGATGTCTTGGACGTATGTACATGGGGATTTTCATTTACTACCTCTAACATTGCTAGTTCATTTTCCAAGTACGTAGTCGTTTTGGGCCTACATATTCTGGAATTAACAAATTTCCCTTCGTTTCGTAAAGAAATAGCAAGGCGCTTACATGTGTTTTTCAGTCGGTGCTCTTTTAATTGGATAGCGCCTGATATATAAATTGCGCATTTTCGTGGAATTCCCCCAAAACAAAACAACAAATATGTTTTCTCGTTATTTTAAAATATCTTGGCAGCTTAGTACTTAGTATAGTAAGTTGGCAGCATTGAACATTTACATAAACCTACGAAAAAGCGATTCGTATGCTGTAGGTATGTTGAGTTGCGTCACCCACTTTTAAGGTAATAACGAAGCTGGCCTACCCTGTATATTTAAAAATGTCATTTAACGTTTTGTTTGTGTTTAGCCACTTGAAATCAGGTGTCGTTAGTTTCCTGTAGTTTTTTGTTTGTTTGTTGGACTGCATAAACAGTACATAATGAAAATATTTCGGTACCTGCGTCTAGAAAGCCTCAGTGGTTTTTAATTTACAATTTAGTAATTCGGAATTGCCCCAAATACAGTTTTTAGACCAACAAAACAGTTTTTCCTGCGCTCGCGGGAATAAACATTTTAAATGACATATGGGTCGAGTGACTAAAAAATATGCCCCGGGTGAGGATCGAACTCACGACCTTAAGATTATGAGACTTACGCGCTACCTACTGCGCTACCGAGGCTGTGTATACCCTTGCCAAAAAATTCAAGTAGATAAGAATAAGTTGAAGTAATCTCGTAGTAGGTACTTAACGTTAGATAAAATGGTACAAGTATCATAGTTCAGTGATTGAATT
>JABXWE010011938.1:0-39006 GCA_014611495.1 Limonius californicus | reverse complement strand
TATATATATATATATATATATATTTGCTGTACACAGGCCTTTTAGGCCCATAGCTTGACGGTTTCTCTCCATCTCTTCCGATCTTTAGCTTGTGTCTTCCAGTCCTGTATCCCATTTTCTCTTAAATCTTCTTTCACTGCGTCCAGCCATTTCCTTTTCGGTCTTCCTCTTCTTCTCGGTTCCCCTAGGTTTGTATTAATTAGTTTTTTTGGAATCCTGTTGTCTGATTGCCTTTCTAAGTGCCCTAGCCACCTCAGCCTTGCTGCCTTGACTTGATTGCTGAGCTCAACAACGTGGATAGTAACACGAAATTTTAAGTATATTTATTTATATTGGGGCCGGTCTACAGCAATAATTTTAAGTACAACGAACGTGGAACCAAAACACAAACGGGGCTTTATAAATACTTTATTTAATTATCCATAATAATTGTAGGCTGTTCCACAACAGTATGTATTAGTGATGGGCATAATCAAATGATATCAATAGTTGAATGATATTAGTATTCGAATGATTTTAATAATCGAGTCATTCATTCGAATTTTAAATGCGAACGCATTTCTTGCCTTTGGAATGGTGACTCTCCAGAACTCCCAAAATTGTTACGAATTGTTTCTTCCATTTTCGATTGGATTGATTCTGTTCTGTGTTTATTTAAATTTCATCGCATTGTAAGATTAACAGGATTGTAATGCCTTTTTATGGTTTTCCATGTTATATTACAAGTTTCTATATATTAACAATATTTGTAATTTTTTTATTTTGTAACTTGTTAATAAATCATATCTTTAGAAAAGTAATCATGACGACCAATTTAGCCTATAATTTTTTAAACAGTAGGTAATAAGAAATGCCGGACAGTAATTTCAAATGATCGAAACTGATTACGATAAAAAAATTGCTTTATTTCATATTTTTAAATACTCAAGGGAATTGCTGAAATTATTTTATTTATTTATCTAGTGTATGAAAATATTATATCTAATTTAAAAATAATAAATCTAAACAATCGTGAAGTAAATCCCAGCGTAGTTTACCCAATAAAAGCTAATGGTTTAAAGTTTGAACCTACAAGAACAGTTTTCCAGCATTTTGCATACAGGGAATTTTTCTTTTTAGTATGCATTGCATATGTATACTTTTAAAAATAACGCATCAATTACGCCTATTGTGTAGGCAACCAACTATACAGACAGCTAAAGCATGCTGCGGCCAACACAATCAAATTAATTCAAGGTTCAAAAATTAAATTACTCTTTATTTAGTGTCTTGGGTTTTTTATACAACCATGTTACAGTAAAGACGAAAAAGTGGAAATTCTAATGTGGTATCAGAATGGTAACAGCTTAAGAACTGTGAGAGACTTATTTTCATTACAATATCCAGAAAGACCTATTCCTTGTATTCCAACCATACAAACAATTGTTAGAAAATTTAAATGAGAGGGATACGTAATAAATTCCCATAAAATAAGAATTAAAAGTAATCACATTTTAACCGAAGAAATGAAATTAAATATTTTATTCTACGTTGAAGAAACCATAATTAATAGTTATAACAAAAAATAATAATTAAAAAAGTCTGCGACGGCCGGGATCGAACCCGAATCAACTGCTTGGAAGGCACCTATGATAACCATTACACCACCTTGCCGCTGGTGTATTTCATCGCCCTGTCGATTTTTGTATTTAACAATTAAGTCATCATATGCGTCCTATATACAGGGTGAAATACTTATTTAATATAAACACTGCATCAACATAGCCTTCATACTCAAAAATAATTCACAACTGCAGTGACGTTTGCTCCTCCCGCGCATTTGACGCGTTCTTTTTAAGAGTATACATTGGCAATGTATACTGAAAAGAAAAATTTCCTGTATATGTTTTTTTAACCAAAATCAATCACAAATTATCGATTCTTTAAGAAATAGTGTTTCATGTTCTGCACTTCTTATTATTTTATAATTGTTATTTTGTATACATACGCAGTTTGTTAAATTCAATATTCTGTTTATATGTTATTGTGTTAATAAATGTATGAGAAAATTTTCCTTTACTTATTTTGTGTATTTCGTAACTTGGAATTTTTTATTTCACGATTTTTCTCACTGTAAATAAATGTTCAACTTAAGCAAGTACGACTCTATTTTTACATCAGATACAATAGCAAAGTTAATATATAAATAGCAATATGGAGTAATATGCTCCAACAATAATTTAATTTCTTGCACTAAATAAAATTAAATAGGACAAAATCTGAAATTATATTCTTTTCGCTAGATATTGAACACCCTATATGAATTTAGTCTGTCTAATTCGATTTTCATTAAACCACTTCTTCAAAATATTGTCCCTATCCCAATTTTATTTTGCATGTACAAAATAATAGCCATGTAATTTAATTTTATATTGGAATATATGTAATTGATGCAATGAACACCCAACAGTCGGAAAAATTCTTTTTAAAAATATCGCGATAACGATACCGATACATTATCAAGAAAGTATACCAATACCAATACTCTATCCTTTTTTCAGAAAATATCGCAATGCCGATAATCGATACTTAAAAAAAGTATTGTTATGCTTTTAGCGATATCTTTCCGTTGTGGAACAGAGAGTAAAAAATATAATATGCGTTAAATAGATAGTTCAATTTTTAAACAAACGCTTAATAGTTAATAATATTATTAAATTTAACTATAAATAAATAAAAGTTGCAAATAAGCTCTATTCGCTTTTAAAAGTAACTTACTTACTTACTTAATCTTCTCCCTTTTACCGTTAGGTGTCGGGGTTGGTTCTGTTATGTGGTGTTGTACCATTTTCGCCAGGCCTTTCGGTCCTGTGTAAGGTCGGCTGCTTGTTTCCATTCAAGTCCTCGTTTCTTTAGCACTTGTTTCACTTGTTCTGTCCACGTAACACGCGGCCTACCCTTCGCTCTTCTTTTCCCTTCTTTGGTCTCCCACACTGTTTTTGGTAGTCTACCCGCGCACATTCTACTAATATGGCCTAGCCACCTCAACTGATTGTTTTCTACCTGTTTTTGTAACGAGCTAACTTGTAGTCTGTCCCTAATTTCTGCGTTTCGGATTCTATCTAACTTTGTGACTCCCTCTATCTTCCTCAACATCTTCATTTCCGTAGCTTGTAACATGGCTTTACTCTTCTCGTTTAGTACCCAAGACTCGCTGCTGTAAGTTAGTGTAGGGATATACATGGCTTTGTATACTTGCAATTTGGTGTTTTTCGAGATTTGTCTGTTACTGAATATTCCTTTGTTTAGTGCATAAAACATTCGCTCGGTAGCTCCAATTCGGTTATTTAGCTCGCTGTCGATCTTGCCTGTGTTTTCAATGGTGGCTCCTAGGTAGTTGAACGAGATCACCTGTTCCACAACTTCACTGCCAATCTTTACCTTTGCCCCCACTTCCTGTTTGGCCACCACTAATATTTTGGTTTTACTACCGTTAATTTTTAAGCCTCTTTTTTCTAAGGACTCCTTCCAGACTTCCAAGTCATGCTGCATTGCATCTTCCGTTCTTGAAGTTATAACCACGTCGTCCGCAAAAGCTATTCCTCCCATAAATGTTGGCTGCAATCTTCAGTATCCTATCTGGTATTTCTTTGTTTTCTGTTTGCATTCTTTCATCGCATCATCCATTACGGCCAGAAACAAAAGCGGACTCAAGATACACCCTTGCCTGACTCCTATCTTGGTTACAAACCCGTTTGACTATATGTTTCCTGTAATCACGCAGTTTCTGGTTGTGTTATAAAAACTCTTTATGGCCTGTATTAACCCCTCGCTAATGTTTCTTTTCTTTAGGACTTTCCAAATTTCTCCTCTCTTGATCTTGTCGAAGGCCTTCTCTAAGTCTATAAATACCAGGTATAATTTTTCATTGTATTGTATCGTCTTCTCTATCAACTGTCTCACCACAAAAATCAGGTCCCCCTCCCCTTTCTAAAGCCCCACTGCTCCTCTTCCAGGCTTCCCTCTAGTTCGGATTTCAACCGTTTTTCTAGTATGCGCTCGTTTAATTTACTGGGTGTACTGAGCAGCGAGATCCCTCGGTAATTGCTGCACTCTCTGCTGTCGCCTTTTTTATGAATTGGAACTATGGCAGCTACTTCCCAGTCCTCGGGGATCTTCTTGCTATTCCACGCCTTCGTGATAACTTCCATTAGTAAGTCGGTACCCTCCTTTCCTAAGTACTTTAACATTTCGGGGGTTACACCATCGCACCCGGCCGCCTTACCCAGCTTCAATTTTCTTATGGCAGCGTTTAATTCTTCGTAGCGAATTTGGTGGGCTTCATCATGTCTCTCTGCCGTTTGCTCGTTTTCCTCTGCTTGCATTTCATCGCCTGCCATAAGATCTTCAAAGTACTCCTTCCAACGTTCTGTAATTTCGGCCTGTGTAGTCGCTACTTCCTTGTTTCTCTTCAGTATTTGTCTTAATGCTTGTGGCTCATTTTCCCTTTGTCCTTTAAGTACCCTGTAAAACAATTTGTGGTTGTCTCTGCTTTTTTCTTCTATTTTCTGCCCGAACTGATTCCAACATTCTTGTTTGGCCTGTAACACCATCTCTTTGCCCCTTATCCGTTGCTGTTTGTATTCTTCATAACTACGCATTGTTTTCTCGATTAGGTATTTTTTCCATAACTTTTTCTTTCTCGCTACTTCTTGTTTAACTGTGTCAGTCCACCAAGCCGTTTGCTTTCGACCAGGTATCATCTTCGTTGTTCCACATGCATACTCTGCGGACAGTAGCATTGCCTTTTTTAGTATTTGCCATTGGTTCTCTATGCTGTTACTGTCTTCTTCGCCTTCTGATTTTTCTATTTCTAGTTTCATTCTGTCTTGGTACAATTTCTGTGTCTTTTTGTCCCGTAGTTTGTGCACTCTAATTTTTTCTATTACTTTTGTGACTTTATCGCCTGCTAGGTTTCTTTCTTTTGGGGATGTCTTTTCTTGAAGTACAGCCAGAACCAAGTAGTGGTCGCTTCCAATTTCAGGTTCCTTCTTGACCTTCACATCTCATCGATTTCCTCATGCTTTTTGGCACAATCACATAATCTATGATTGACCTTTCTTTTCTTGTCGGTTCCTCTCTTGTGAACTTATGTATGTCCTTGTGTTGAAAAACTGTGTTCAATATCACAAGGTTGTTTATTATACATAAGTCCAGTAGTCTTTCTCCGTTATTGTTTAACCTGTCTTCCCCAAATCTTCCTATTGCGTGGTCATGTTTTTCTGGATGGTTTCCCACTCTTGCATTCAAATCTCCTAATAGAATGAAGTCACCATTTATTGCCACAATCTCTCTCTGTAGTTGGTCGTAAAACTTCTGTTTTTCCTCTGCTTTCTCGTCTTCATTTGGTGCGTACGCTACTATTATATTTAAGTCAACTTGGCTTACTCTTTATATCTTAACGACCAGTAGCCTTTCTGTAATTAAGCTCCTATTTGTGACTCTTTCTACGATGTCATGTCCTATCAAACATCCGACCCCTGCCCTGGCCCTTTCTTTTATATCGACTCCGCTATATAGTAAAACATGTCCGTTTTCTAATTTTTTGCTTGCTTTACCCTTCTTTTTTGTTTCTGTTATCGCCAGTATCTTTAGTTTTTCTTTATCAAATTCTTGAATCAGTTCCTCTTCTTTCCCATTTATGCTTCTTATGTTCCAAGTCCCTATTCTGTACTCTTTTGTTCCCTTTCTGCTTTTAATCGTTACTTTATTTTTTGTAATCGATTGATCCTTACTCGTTTGCCTTTTCATTGCTTGTGTCTTCATAATTGTTGCCTCGTTCGTACTGTCTATTAGTTTTTTGGACGGGCTTCCACTATGCGGTGGATCACCGGATCCCAATCGTATCGGACGTCCTCAACAATTACTTTTTGGTAGCTCACTGTAGCATTCTTCCCTTTTTTTCCTCTCTTCCCTGGCATAGCGTCTCAGTTCGGCTTGGATCTTTCTTTCGTCCTGCGTTAAGTCGTTCTCGATGTATACTTTTGTGCCGCCTAATCTTTTCTTCTTTTCCATAACTTCTTTCTTCATGTTCCACGATTCCAGTTCCGCTACTATTAACTGTTTGTTCTCTTTCCCTCTGATACCATAGCTGTCTTTCACTTTTACATTAATGATGAGCTTGTCTTTTATAAACTGCTCCACCCCTTCGCTTAACTGGCCCTCTTCGATGGATATTCCCTTTATTACTACCCTGTTCTTTCGTTTTTCTTTTTCTTGCCTTTCCAGTTTATTTTCCAACGCGGCTATTCTCAAGTCTTGGGGCTTGATTTTTAATTCTAGTTGTTTTGTTTCTTTTTCCCATTTTTGATCTCTGGTTTTCAGTTCATCTTTCAATTCCTGAATTTCCTTTGTAAAAGAGGCTTTCATATCCTTTAACATTTCTTTTATGTCATCCATTTCTCCTTCTTGTTTCTCAGTTTCGTTCCCCACTTCTATCCCTATATCTTTGTGTTAAGTCTTTTTCCGGTTTTTGTTGGAAACTTTTAGTTCTGTTTCGCCGCTGCTATTTAAGTCCCTCTCTCTCTTAACACCGGTTTTCATTTGTTACGCGTCTAACTGGTACGCCACCTCTTTAGGCTAACTGGGTCAGAGCCTGTCCGTGTGCGGGACCGAATTTGAATTGCCGGCTTTTACGCGATCTATCCAGCGCGCGCGCTCCTGGTTTAGGAATGCACGTTTATCTTATCAGTTGTTTGCAAAATCTCTTTCTTACTCTATAATTTCTCTACTACCGTTAACAACTTTGTATATACGGGTTCCACTACTTACACCACCACTTATTATCACTTTTCGTGTATCTAAACTACTTTAAAACCACCACAAATCACTTTTATCTAGCACTGCGTGACTGAGTCGCACTTACGAACTCGCGCCGCCGCTCTCACCGCTCTCTTAAAAGTAACTAAATTTTGAAATTATTGTCCATCAGTCCATGTCTTTATCACTCAACACCGAAGTACAGGTTGTCATATGAGAAGTTTCACTTCAGTGCAGCTGCGCAGTGGCATATTTCTGTTATCTACAGCGGAGCTCATTTACTTACTAAACGTTGACCACTACATATAGAGTATACTCTGAGAAAAAGTGTGCGTTACTTGTGTTAGCAAATGGGTGCGAGCCCGTTCGTTTACTAACATGAGTGTACTTCGACGAAGTGGACAACCGTCAGTAAGTGCATCTCCTTTGCTCCGAATGCTGTCTTGCTTTCTGTTCTGCACATCTCAACTGAAACTTCTTATTGTACAACCTGTAGCCGCACTAAAAACTCTTTCAACCGAAGCATTTAAAGGAAGAGTTGTATTATATTTAAGGAACAGTTCTTTTATGTACTTAAAGCCTTATCCACAATACTTTTTAAGGACTGATGCTTAAAAAACACCTGTTAATGATTCAAATATTATAAGGAGCGCGATGGTAAGATAAAGTATTGAGTATTGTTACTGTTAATCCTCTCAGTGTGGAAAGGATAAACAGCTTGACAAACAGCCTCGGGGTTTTACGTTTTACCCAATATTAACATTCTCTCCTAGTATATATAAACGTGTTTAGAGGTTTGAGAACTGGAATTATCTATTTTGGTTGATTATCTAGAACGTTCCAGCAAAATGATATCGCTAAAGTATTGCAAATCAGCGATAATCGATAATTTCCAAAAGTACCGCGATACCGATACCCGGTACTGTTTTGATATGTATCGCGATGCGAAAATCGATACTCAAATCATATCGCGATCTAGTTTGGCGATACTAATATCGCGATACTTTCGATCACTGTGGGTACCATAACAAGAAAACATCAGATAAAAGCATTAACAGGTAATATTAAAAATTTAACCTGTAATAGATCTATTAATTTAATTTTTAAGAAGATACAAATACAACTCCGCCTGCAGTATAATTTGGATGGATTGAGTAACTCAAGTGGTGTTATTGCCGCTCCCAAGCCCGGATAAAGGAGGAGGGTTTGTGGGCAAGGCTAGCCACCTATCTGCAGCAAAAAATGGATACCGCTCAAAGTACCGGTGTAAGAGCCTAGAAACCAGGACGGATACAAACGACAAGGAATACGGTGAGAAAAAGGACAAAGAAAGAGATATTACGAATATGATGTTGGAATATACAGTTATGGTTAAGTCGAGATCAAGAAGTTATCATCGAAATGAAGACCTACAAAATAGACATTTGTGCTCTATCAGAGACGAAAAAGAAAGGAAAGGGAGTGTATAAATACGAGAATTACTTGCTCATATATTCCGGGAAAAACAAAGAAGATCGTGGAGCATCAGGTGTGAGGCTATTGCTACATGAAAAATTTGAACAAAATATCACAAATATTAAATACGTTAACCACGGAATATTGAGAATAATACTGAGCATAGGACATCAGAAGCTTCACATTATCTCCGTATACGCACCCGATGCAGGAAAGCCCGAACAAGAGACTGAAGAATTCTACGACTATCTGCAAAACGAATTAGACGAAATTCATAACAGCGAAAACATTATTATACTAGGCGATATGAATGCTAGAATAGGTAACGAATTCATCAATGGAATTAAACAACGATTCAATGAAGAATCCATGCACCGTGATGGAGAAGTAATGATCAGCTTTTGTACACAGAATGAACTGAGGATAAACAACACTTTTTATCCACACAAACCACAGCACAAATACACTTGGTCAAATACACAAGGGCATAAATCTGCGCTTGATTATATGTTAACAAACAAGAAATTCACTTTACTCAAATAAGGGACCTGAGAGCATTCACCAAATATAGGCTCGGATCATAAACTAGTACTAGGCAAAATTAACATACAAATCAAAAGAACAGCTAGATCACCGCCTATATATCTAGAAAAATTAAACATGGAAGCGTTGGAAGACGAAACAACAAAATGACTGTATAGACCAAGATTGGCGCAAAAGTTTGAAACAAATAAAGTGAATGTAACGAACACCATAGAAGAGATGTGGAGGAAGATTGAACAGAACATAAGAGATGCAGCAACAGAAAGCTTGGGAACAAGAAAAGTGAATACAAACAGCAAAAAAGCAACTACACTTTGGTTCACCCTTGAAATAAAGGAATTGGCATACGAAAAACGAAAAGCGTATCTCCATTATTGTGGTAATAAAACACCCGAAAATTACCAAACTTACGTAACAACGCGAAACAAAGTGAATACTAAAATTCGAAATATGAAACAGGAATATTGGAGACGATTCACAGCTGACATGGAACATGATCTTTATGGGGCACAAAGAAAAGTCTGGAAATGTTAAAGGCGAGGAGAAAACCCATAAATGAATATAATGCCACACACGGAATTGACAAGGTGCAGTGGGATTTTACATAGAACAGCTGTTTAATGACGAAGGGGATCCACCTGAGGCAAACAACAGTATACCGCAGCTGGTTACGGATATAACAGCAGAAGAGATAAAATGTGCTAGAAAGAAACTCAAGAATAGGAAAGCTGCCGGCCCAGACGGTATCTCTAACGAATTATTAAAATACGGTGAAACAGAAATTACCGACCACATGACTACGCTGTTCCGAAAGATCTTAAGTTGTAAGAATGTTCCAGAAAAATGGCGATCAAGTATTACAATTCCAATACTGGAAAAAGGGGAGAAAAATGATCCATCGAACTACCGCGTGATTACATTGTTAAACACCACACTTAAACTATTTACAAAACTATTAGCAAATAAAATAAGAGAAATGTACGGTACATGTGAGGAACAACAAGGCTTTAGACTTAATAGATCCACCATTGACGCTATATTTGTTATGAAACAAATTACTGAGAAAGCTATAGAGTTCAATACGCCAGCATACACGTGCTTCATAGACCTGACAAGGCATTCGATCATGTCAGGATGTAATAGCGATATTAAAGGAAGAAAAATACCCGAGGAAATGATATGCATCATAACAGACATATTAAACATATCTAACAAAATACGAATAAAAGTCGATAACGAATTATCCGAAGAACTTACCATCAGGTCGGGAATCAGACAAGGGGATAGCCTTAGTCCAATGCTATTTAACTTAATCACGGATAAAATTATAAAATAAACTAAAGCAAAAGGAGAAGGATACTCGATGGGAAACAACAGGATAAAGATATTATGCTTCGACGCGGTAATCATTGGTGAGAGTGAAGATGACCTGCAAAGAATGGTGCACGAATTTAGAATAACTGCGGAAACTTACAATATCCAGGTATCAATAGCAAAAACTAAGAGTCTGGTAGTAGCAAGAGAGCCGAGAAGATGTAAAATAGTAATTAAAGAAAAATCTACAGAACAGGTAATGAAATTTGTATACCTTGGCGTAGAAATATCCAGCTATGGCAACCTTAGAGAGGGAGCACGTAAACAAGCTAACAAAGCGGCACATGTATCAGGATGTTTACGGGATGTAGTGTGGAGGAATAAAAACGTAAGCCTAGAAAGTAAAGTCTGCATCTATAAAACGTGCGTAGGACATACGCAGTTGAAGGAAGGGCTGACACGGCGGAAACAATAAGAATACTGCGAACAATAGAAATGAGGACACTGCGATCGATCACAGACAATACAAGATGTTGTTTGGTGGTCGCGGCAAAGAAGGAGGGAATGGAGCAGCATGTGAATAGAAGGGGAAGAGAGAGAATCGCTCGATTAGTACGAGACGGAAAACCACCGGGAAGCAAGGTGCGTTGAGTATACACTGCGTATATACGCAGGATATACTCAACGCACCTTGACCAGGAAGAAGACCGGTAGGAAGACCGCCAAAGAAATGGAAGGATAGTTGGCAGTTCGCATGTGTCGTCACATAATGTGAGAAGAATAGAATTAATGTGGAGTCAGGTACATAGATGAGTGCACGTAGCTTATCCTAACAACAACTTTAATTAGCATATCGTCATATCATAACAATCTCTACTTTACTCTACCTTGTACACCACAAGAAAATTATAATTTTATTTAATACGAATAATTATAATACAACGAAATTACTGCAAATGGGAATACAAAAATCATATTAAACCACATTACTAAATTTCCCCATTTAGCACCAAAATGTCTTTGTACGTAAGCACTTATATATGCTAGTGGAATCTGACCTAGCATTGACAAAGCAGCACATCCATAACAAGATCTACTTGGAATTGTTATCTAAAATAGGTGTAATTTAATTGGTTTCAATTTTTTGCATGTCAGCACTTACCATATATTCATGTAAAAGTCCACTAAAAGAGGCAACAACAAGACTAGCCGTGAGTTTACTATAACCCATTTGAATCACTGGTAAAAAGAAACATTCCTTAAACCACAAATGAACTTGGTAATTCCATTTTGTCCAAAATACAGTTGAATTTTCTGAATTCCACCAATCTTGTGCACCTACAACATGTTCAGTTCCCCATAACCAACCATACAAGTTTATATAGAATTTAAAGAAGTAGAAATAGACAAACAAAAGCCACGCGATATTCACAGGAAGCTAAAATACATATAATTTCTAGTTAGTTGCTTACTTTTGAATAATAACATTTTGTCAATACTAACCGCTAATTTTAACGATGAACCAAAAACTTCTAAGTACTGCCGATTGTTAATATAAAATGCAACTTTATCAAGTTCGGGTAATATATACTGATAAATGATAAAAGCCGTAGTATAATAAATTAATATCATTTGTAGTATCCCTAATAGCAGTTTTTTTAAATTTCTTGATTTTCTTGAATAACAATTAACATTGTATCTCCAAGTAACAGTGCATACCATAAATTGGAAAGTGTTTTTTAAGGTAACATTCTCGGGGTAGTTGATTGATCCTTTGCATTCAGATTTTCCATTACCATCTACGAGTAATAATTATTTGTATTAAAAGATTTATCATTATGAAGATATTACTAACCAAAATGTTCTATTCTTGTATTTCGCTTGTACGACATCCTTAATTTTCTGTTCTCATGTGCGTATCCCCAAAACTTCACATTATTTATAAATAGGTGCATCAGTACCACTACACTTGCCACTAAAATAGAGTTCAATTTGTTTTAATATTAAATTGTATATAAGCAATTAAATATAAATACTTGCCTGGATTGAATTTATACACAGAAAACACAATGGAACATAGGTTATTCGAAAAAAGAGAATTAAAGAGATGCAGCGCCATACCAAGAGTCTCCGACAGATTTCCCTGGAAAGTATTATTAGATGTCTAACTGTACCATATAAAATATGAAAGTGTGGATTTTAAATTGTCAAAATTCAAAACATATGTAGAGCTCGTTTTAAAGTTGACAGCAGAACAAATCATTTTAAAAAAATTTAGTATCGATTAATATTATTAATAATAAGTTCTAAAAACTTAAATAATTAATAAAATTAAGAAAATGTATTTGTTAAAATATCGCTTACCATTGCTAAGGCCTTCTCATTCAGAAAACACATTACTATTTGAATCAGAAAACCTAAAATTTAACGATAATAGTAATGCTCTTTAAATGAATAAAATTCTTGAATTAAATGATATGCAAATAATTCGTCCAAGCACTTTAAAATTATAAGTCTTCTATGTTTTCTCTAATCGGATATAATAATATAAATGAGATACAGAAGCCAAAATATATTTATATAAAAACAGGTACATAAATCAAATTTACATTTATGTCCTTCTATCTTGGACTTCAAAAACGTACTATCTTACTAACAAAACCTAAACTTCTATGACATTAAAAATTCACTTAAATAAGTGGGGTATGTGACGTCACTCTGGCTACGTGTGGAAGCCACATGTCCGCAACGCTTACACGTGTGACTTGGGAGGTTGCAGCTTTAAACGGCGGAGACAAAGGGCCGTCAATGATACAATTTATAGCCATTATGCCAGACCTTCCGTAAATTTAAAAATTCCCAGAAACTGACATGCAAACGTTGAGACCCAAGCCGCCAACAAAAATCAATTAGCTAAACTTTTAATAAAGCAAACTCGTATTAAAATATAAAAAATTGAGGACCATATCTTATACTAGCGAAAACTAAGTCGGGTCATTCAAAATACCTTCTATAAATTGAAACACGGTAATCATTGCAAAGAAATGCAAAAATAGCTAGATTTAACAGGATATTAGCAGTATTCTTAAACATGTTACTACTTTCCTAAAGAAAAGTGTGTTTTATTTTGGTGACAAACCCTACAGCATTCAGGCCTCAGATCCATTCTGCGAACCGCCGTTCTCGTCTTTGGACAAGCCGGTGCCACCGCAAAGATTAGGACTTGGTTAAAGTGTTTGAGTCGCAGTGTCACACGTATAGCTCACTGGCATTATCTGCAGATCGGATTGCTCGTGTTTCCAATACGTGCAGGTGTTTGTTAAGGTGACATTGTTCTGCTAAGAATTCTTTCATTTTGATCTACTTCCTGCTGAATTTTAGAAGCTATTTGGAAGTTGGAGATGTCTGCCCAGTAAGGTTTGCATTGGTCCCTACTGCAAGAACCATTTGTGTAATGAATGTAATGAAAAGAATCTTATCAGAACCAATTCGTTCGTTTTTAGCTTCACCTTTCAATACATTATCCGGAGAATTGGCTTTGGTCTAGACGGGTACCCATTTGAGCCCGTCTGGCTAGCCCGCTAACTGGTCCGCTTTTTCGTTACCATCAATGTTGCTATGACCGCCACCATACACCGAACTATGCGTGCAAAATTGCGTCAATATCCTGAAAGATTTCAGATCTATACGAGAGCGACCGGGCTCTCCAAACAGATATGTATACGTTTATAAGTAGAACCTTTGTCCAGCGTTTTATAAGCACAAGCCAGGATATCAAACGCCTCAGTCTTGAATACTGTGGCATATCTGACAAGTGAGAACGAGCTTCACATTCTCAGCGATTAGTTATAAACACCCACTCCTATGCCATCCTCTGTTCTGGAGCCGTCTGTAAACCAAAGTTCCTCCTACGGTTGTCCCTTGATCCCCATATTAAATCTTTAAGCTGCCCGCCTAGCTTCACCCTCAATTATATCCAAAGTATATACAAATATGCTAGATGAAGAGGTATGAAGTTCAAGAAGAGCCTCCAGGTGGATTGTTGATGTCGTTCGGTTTACACCGGTCACTCATAGACAAGCAAATTGTAGGAAATCCTCGAAAAGTTTCTTTACATTTGATAAAGTAACTCGTGGCAGCCGTACAAGTACTACATACATGATTAAAGATCTTATAACCGAAGTGTACAACCACATGATGGCATTCGGTATCAAAACCCCATTTGCTCTAAAAACTGCCCCCGCACATCCTGAAGGGGGCAGTTGTTATTTGTATTTGTCGTTCTAGGTGCTCTTTTGTTGTCCATTTGGCATTCTAGGTTACTCTCAATTGAATATTCAAGTATAGTGGGCCTGTGAAGCCCTCTCTTCCATTTCCTTGTAAGCAGTACTCATTGTCATATTTACCCACAGCCCGTTCCCAATACACCATCTCTCCACCGTTCCCAGGACACGTTGAGTTACCTCCTAGATAACAAGTAAAGATTTACCTCTTACGCTCGCTCATCTGTATAAGCCTTGCGGCTGTGATGGCAGATAGCAAATTAACTAAGTTTTGAAATAATACAAAAGCGTGTTTAAAAATAAGTATAATAATAAACAGTTTTCTATCAAATATAGAAAGTACCAGTTGACACTAAATGCAAAACCGTGGAAGATATTATATTTTGTTCCAAAACTTAACTTATTCGTTACTTTCCATCTTAAAAGAAGCACGATTTTTACAACAGAAACGGTAAATACAATGTTTACGTGTGGACACCTATCAGATAAACCATTAGAATCCTAACTCCTCTTGGCTTTCTTTAATGCTGGAATGATTTCGCTATGTTTAACAATAAAGTCACCCGATCTAACTTTGCACCCTAAATATATTTACATATAAATGATGTTGGTTTTGAGATTTCCGCGGTTGTTGTACGCTGTGATGGGCTTCCAGGAATTCTTCCGCGTAGCAACTTTTTGGTCCTGGGATGGACCGGGGTGGGTTGTCTTGATTACATTTCGGCAAAATCACATTTGCCAGCGACATCGGAAACGAACGTTAACAGTCGTATTACAAGAAGCACCAGCAGAAAGTTATCCAACAAGACCTGAAGATGGCAAATGTGATTTTGCCGAAACGTCGTCAAGCCAGCCACCCCGGTCCGTCTCAGGACCAAGAAGTTGCTAGGCGGAAGAATCCCTGGAAGCCCATCACAGCTTACATATAAATGTGTATACCTCCAAATAGTCTTGATATTAAACATCAATTACTTTTACACTAATAAGCATACTAGTTGTATACAAATAACAATATACACTTACTAAACAGAGCAAATGCAAAGAACCACCAACTTGCTTTCATAAATTCAATAAAATCGTACGTCAGTTGGACCGGACTTTTTATAATTCCATAGCTACAATTAAAAAATATATATACATATAAAACCAATGTAAATAACAGAAGTTTAGAAATGTTCTAAAAACGGTATTACTCACCTTGTTATATTGTCGATTATATATTGAGAAATGAAGATTACCAGAAACAGCTGCATCCAGTTATTTAATCCATTTACTTTATTTATTGTACTACACTTTCTGCAAAATTAACATATACTCAAATATATGAAAATTAGAAGAAATACTGGTAGCCCTCGGTTTGCGACGTTTCCATTTACGCCAACTTCCAATGACGCTGCGCGCTTGCGTTTCGCGTGTGTGGTATCTGCGAACGCTAGCCTGCTACTAGTTCTTATAGCAATGCTGCAACGTACGTCTGTCAAACCAAGTTACCAAAATATGTCTATAGAGAGAGGTGCAAAAGAACATGCAGTTCAGTCACCTAGGAAAAGAAGGTGGGTAAACGCGCCCTAATGCCTGTGGAGGTATGAAATATGTAATAAATATCTTTAAAAAATTTAGAAGCTATTATGATTACGTTGTTTAGTGGTTGTTGTAACAGAATATATAATTTATTTATATAATTACGTATTAATTTCAGAGCTTTAAACATAACAGTGGTATATTATATTTAACGGCGTATAACCTAACTAAAAAATCCTTAGTATAAATGGATTCATTTTACGTTGATTCTGTATACGCCGGCTCATTAAGGAACAGAACTGCGGCGTAAACTGCAGGCTACCTGCATTTAATAACTGCAAACCGTTCGTTAGACTGTCCGTTAGTTCGAGTTATCTCCGAAGCTTCCATTTTGAAATTGTTTGGTGATAGAGAGCCAGCACTTTGCTTATTTAATCGATAAGTCTGCAAATAAAATACAAATTACTGTACAGTGAATTAAGGCATCAGAGGTATTATAATTAAATATAGTGGCAAAAATGATACAGAATTGTAAAATTTATAAAAATGTAATGAGCCAGATTTTAAATATAAACTTATAGAGAAGTTGAAGATATCCAACAATAGCACAATAGCAGTCTACTAAATTATACTTTCATGGTGAGAAAAATTACATTCAATTAATTGCTAGTGTAGTAGTAGTAGTAGTAGTGTAGTGTAGTGTAAGGGAAATTACGTTATGCTTATAAAGAGAAATCCGTACCACAACTTACAAATTTAATTCTGTATACACATACGGCTTTTGAATACATCATGTAGAAATCAAATATTATCAATATATATTTTATTACATTTTCGGGTATAGGTAGGCGATATTTGCAAAATTGCTGCTTGGATATTGAAGAAATTTAAAAAATAATTAAACATTCATCACGCCATTACACTCTGAATAAATTCGAAAACCGGAAATGGAAGTTGTATACACTTATTTTAGTAGCTTATTTATCTCGCAAAACTTAGGTTACAATTTTAAAAATCAGCGAGGAGGCTAAATGTATAAACTAAATAGGACAGCTCCTTCTTGTATATGTTGAATCCAGAAGATGTAATTGTAGATTTCATGAAAACGACATCCACTTCATCAAGCGGCTCCTCATACTCTAATTTCAAAGTTTTCCGTCACCTGGACAAAAATCCCATCCATTTCATGAAGTGGAACCCATCCTCTTCCAGATGGTGAAATTATACGAGATTACAGCATTTGGATAAGCAAGTTGTCCATTTAATGAAAAGGTGGGATAGAAAACAATATTTGGTGTTATAATTGTTGCGTCGTCGCAAGTGGATGTCCAATTCGTGTAAAGGTCACACTTTCTCATTACCTAATTATTGGTGTAACATGGAGTACGACGCTAAAGACAATTATTTCTTCAATGATATTGGGCAATATTACTCAAGACAACCAGGAAAAAAGCTCTTCATCAAAGAGACACAAGCTGCTGTTGTTGAAGAAATTCTATGTACCAAAGAGAAATCGTAAGTTATTCCTAGTCTACTTCTAGTACAAATTGAACAAAAGTTTTTATAAGATACGTACTATTTATTCCAGGGGCCAGAAGAGTAGTAGGGAGTATCACTTGCTTGCCACCTATGATGTTTGTTCTCTTGGTAACGAGAAATGTTTAATAAAACTGCGGCAAAAATGAAGACACTGAAATTAGAAATCTAGTTGCATACGAAGACCTCTACAGTCGGTGTCACGAAATACACGTTTCGGCAGGACATGGAGGACATGTAGAGATGAGAAATGCTACAAAATCAAATACTGTGTGCCTAGACCTTGCATTGAAGCATATTCGAAAAGTTGCAAATCTTTCAATCATGAAAAGCATATCTCGTAAGTCTGTCGTGAAGCCAATAACATTGAAAGATTTTAATGGAAGAGGACAGATAGATCTTATCGATTGTCAATCTCTTCCAGATGACAAATTCAAGTGGATGTTGAATTACCAAGATCGCAGTACCAAATTCGTTTGCTTGATGCCTTTGGAGACGGAAAGAGCTGCGGAGGTGGCTTCTCAACTGCTGAAAATCTTCCTAATTTTTGGGATACCCCGCATCTTACAAAGCGATAACGGTCGTGAATTTGTGAATCAGATGATCAAGAAATTGAAAGAATTGTGGCCTGAATGTGTTTTCGTAAATGGGCGGCCCCGTCATCCACGAAGTCAGGGTAGCATCGAGCGCAGTAATCAGAATATCGAGAACATGATCAGATCTTGAATTCCCGATAATGATTCACAAACTGGGCAAGCGGGTTTCATTTCGCGCAATGGTGAAGAAATATTGCCCATCGTCGAGTTATCGGGTGATCTCCCTATAAAGCACCTTTTGGTCATAACCCGCGTGTAGTTTTCACCACTTCCAATCTGGCGAAAGAAGCCCTAGAACGCTTGGTGGATGTAGAAGACATAAATACTTTTGCTGATGAAGAATTACCGCTGGGGAATGAAACAACTGACAACGAAACTGATTGCAGTGGCAAGTCACCAAATGAAGCGCGAAATGGAAAAGATGATGAAGATGAAAGGATACTTGACTCTGCCATAGTCGAAACAAATAATGAATTTGCCAATTATGAGATTTGTAGTGAGTTGAACGATCGAGAAAAAAAGATTCAAAATGAGAGAGAAGTAGCCTACGAAGGTCAAAAAAGTGCAGCAGAGAAACTTTTGATCTAAACGTAAAAATACGGCTTTTAATTAAATGATTGTGCTCTCGTTTCCGTCCCTAAAGTTGACCGACGACCAGCAGATCTCCAAAATATTGTAGAAATAAACACAGATTGCAAAAACGGAGTATATCAAGTTGCCACAAAGCATGGTTCCATGATGCATTACAATATGCTACTTCCAATTTTTTGAAACCTGAAGATGGCACTTACGTTGAAACAACTTTCTCTACGAGAGGCGGTTATTGCAAGCAGAAGCGGTATTTGATTGGGTTTTTTAGGTTCGGGGATTTCTGTTGCACCCTGGTTAGTGCTTAGAATATCTTTCGGAGTTTCACTTGATGTACTATTTGAAACCTGTCTTTTTAAGTCTTTGTTAGGTATTTGTTCATCGGATGGTGTTGTATTAGACACAGGGCATCTTTAACGCTATTATTTAGATTATCTGTGTTATCGACGTTGTTCTGGTCTTTTGTATTATCGATGGTAATGGGGCATAGCGATGCCAGATGTCCGGTTTGTTTGTATAAATAACAACAAGTCGGGTTGTCTTATAAGAAAATTCTGTATAAAGAGTCCTCATGTTGTATGAGAATGGTATCTGGGATTTCTCGGCAATCTTCAGACACATAAATTTGACGGCGAAAACTTAAAATGTGAGAGAATCCCTCATCTCCGCGGCCAGCGCAAAGAAATGACATTGGTGATACTAATTTTACACCTTTTTCTTTAAGAGTATTTTCAATAACCTCGTGTGGTATAATTGGAGAGACATTTGAAAAAACGATTCTTTTTGCTGGTTTTATCAGTCGCCGCAGCTTTAATCTGTACGCGCCGACTTCAATTTCGTTGCATGTTAATGTAATAAAGCGATCAACTATTTCCTTGCTTGAAAAGTAGATACAGAACCGGCTATTGGAAATTTTGGAGACGAAACATATACGATTAGGATTAATAATGTTGGATACCGTTTTAAGGTAATCTAGTTGTGCTAAACCATCAACCGTGTCAATAATTAAAACTTGATTTTTTTGGGGATATACAGCGTGATGTGTACTGCCAACAGCAGAAAAAGTAGATTGGGTAGGCGTTAAGGTAGATAAAGTTTGGGGAATGATATTAGGGTTCGTCATTTTACAGGTGGAATGTTTAAGATAGAGGTCAGGGACAGGTAGGGCATGTCCCCGTTGTCACTCGCGCACAAGAAATAATAACTATTCACAAAGCACTTTCGGATACAACCTCCGCAGAAATGAAACTCAAAAAACAGAATGATTGCATGGCTGTAAGCAAATAGCAACCAGTTTCTACACTAAGGGCCGGTCTGTCAATGTTCCGATAAAGCTATAGACCAGCTAGCAGTCAAATGTATCCTCCTTGTTACGGTATTTTCTGGCTTTCAATCGTCTGATAGTCTATGTCAGAGGTTATTTTACTTATTCCCTAGGATGAAACGTATGGGGTAGTAGAAGCAGCTGACAGTACTATTTCGGCAGAAGAAGGCAGCTACGAATGTGTACAAAGTGATGAAGCGAATGCAAATGGAAATAAAGTGTTTCTAAAATTAATGCACTTTTTTCTATGTAGTAAGTACTAATAAGTAGGTCAATTTTACAAATTTTTTCAAAGATTTAAATTAAAGAAAACCACTATTCTAACATTACTAGAAGAAATTCTCCTAAGTTACACCAAATAATAAAGTACTGTATACTATAAACCAACCCCTAGGATAAATACGAATTCAGAATGCAGAAAATTCAATGTGCCGGCATATCTATGTTTTATAGACTATGAGAAGGCATTTGACAGCGTACGATGGACTGAACTATGGAAAATACTAATTGAAATGGGCGCCCTTGAACACCTAGTCTTCCTAGTCAAAAAACTATACGATGGAGATAATACAAAGATCAGAATAGATAATCATCTGTCGAACTCGTTTAAAATAAGCAAAGGGGTCAGACAAAGCTGTATAGTATCATCGCCCTTACTATTTAATATAGATGGCGAATACATAATGCGGAAATGCCTAGAAGGCTGGAATGGGGGTAAATCGATTGGGGGCAGAAAAATTACAAATCTCAGATATGCAGACGACACTACCTTGATTGCCAGAGATGCAGAAGAACCTACCACTTGAACTCAACAGAAGCAAAATGAAGATTATGATAACTGATAGAGGAAACAACCTACCAGTAGACCTGCCAAACCTGCAAGACATCGTAGTGGTTGATAACTTTATATATCTACGGTCTTATGTAAGTAAAGATGGTGGTAGCACCGGTGAAATTAACAGACGACTAAACATGGCCAGGTCAGCAATGACGAAACTTAATAAAATTTGGAAATACCAAAGTATTACACTAGCAACTACAATCAGACTTGTGCAAACACTAGTGTTCGCAATAGCTCTTTATGCTTCTGAATCGTGGACACTAAAAGCAATTGATAAAAAGAAAATTGGTTCGTTCGAATTCTGGTGCTGGAGGAGAATGCTGCGTATATGTTGGGTTGAGCACCGCACAAACGCTTCAGTCATAGAAGTAGTGAAAATGCCAAACCGGCTCTCCACGGTAGTGCAAAAAAGAATCCTACAGTACTTTGGACACCTAACTCGACGTACTAATGATAAATTGAAAAAACTCGTTGTACAGGGTTCAAGAGGAAGACCTCCCAAACGCTGGTTGGACCAGATAGGCGAAATAACCGGTGTTCCTCTTCAAGAGAATACTAGAGATGCAGAAGACAGACTATTGTGGAGGAAAGTCATACAAACCAACTCCTAAATTATTTGACACAAGTCACGACTCTTCAGACATGAAGACCCACGACGAGACAGAGAGAGGATAAATATACTCGTCAGCGATGTTGCGTATCAAATCATCCGAAAAATCAAAATGATTACGACAATAAGTCTGAGGTCTGGATTTACGCGACTGTTACCTTGTCTACTACTTTATTAAATTAAAAATAAAGTACTTTGTTTATTAGCCTAGCTCTTAAAAGATTATTTTATCTATGCTTGCGATTAAAGTACTACTTCATCTACTATCTTAAGTTGTTCAAAGCACACTTTAACAACTGCTATAAAAAAAAACATTTCTAGAATTTCAGATTTATAGGTTTAAAAGTAAGCAACATTAATTTTATATTACTTCTTTGTTTGGACGCTAAAATTTCAATTTAAATGGTTTTGACTACCGGTTTCTAGAAACCGGTCAAATCTAATACACGCAAATCGCAATTTACAGCGTTTAGGGACATCGAAAAATATTTGAGAACCAGAATTGCATTAAAATAGTGCTATTAAATCTGACTGTTGCTTATTTCATTTGAAGCTTGTTAATGAGTAAACAAAAATAATACAATATTTATTTATTAATTCTATTCTTTTTTTCTTTTTTAAGAAGCGTCAAGGATTATTAAGTGCGACTTCTTGTAAAAAGCCTGAATTTTTTACATTTTACATACGACGATAATAACTAAGAGATTAGTTTAAGGTCCTTTGGAGACATCTATGCTACTCAACCAAACTCTCGGAAAAAAATTGGAAATGGAAATTGGTGGTAGCCACTTTGAACATTTAATAAAATAACCTGAACCCTTTTTGAAAATTTTATATTTAACATTTCCTATACGCTTCCGAAAGGAATCGACAGACTTGCAAAAAATGTTCAGATTGTGCAATGAGCAGAGCAACCTTTCAAATGAAATATCAGTTGATATTTCTTGTGACTTAAAATATTGTGGTTGGTGATGGTGTAGGCTTGAGGGATGGAGTAGAGTAGATGACTTACATGGTAAAAGATGCCGCCCTTCAAACTATTATTGACTTAACCACTGATATTTAAAATTTGCTCATTTATAATCCATGGCGGACTATTTCAGCTGAGACACCCTGTATATACTTTTGAAATAATGACTAGATAAAGTGCATCACTGACGTATTAGTAAGTATGTAAGTATACATAAAATGAAAAGTCCAATTTAAACGATAATATCTAATTATTTCACTTGATACACTAGCCTAAATATTAGGTTATCCTAAGGTCAAGTTTTTAAGAATGTCTTTTGAAAAACAAACATATTATAATACATAATACATGACGTCTTTGAAATGTTCTATCTTGTATAATTCTACCTTTTAAATATAACTAACCGCAAATATAAATGAAATGAGACTACTTACAGCTTTGATGAACTGACTGAGTTGATCAATCAATTCGAACAATTAAACTAAAAAAGTGAAAGATAAGCCAGATTATAGATTAGTAACCGCTTTGACAATTTTGTACGTTAACCCAGTTCGTTCTAGATTTTATGATAATTTATGTGTTACCTCTTTTGTTTCACAGCAATAATAGAAAACAGTAAAAACACAATTTCCCGCAAATACTGGAATAAAACATAAAACCGGCTTCTCTCTAAACATTCTAATTATCATTGATTTATATTATTTTATACATATTTTAGAAGTTTCAGTGAGAAACGTGATAAATTATCTCAAGCATTTGGACTTTTTGCTTTGCGTTATCGGTGTTGGTTAATGGAGGACCTGCTATTTTTTGGTATTACTATTCTGTGATATAGAACCTAAAATTCGATTCAAAATATATGCAGTGTGAGTTTGCTAAGACGAATCGACTTGATATCTCGCTTATTTCAACTTTTAGACAAATTAGTTTTGGACAGATTGTAATAGTAGGTAGTGCCCCGTATATGCACTGTCAAAATATATGTTTGTATGTGTTATGCATTACTAAGAACGTTGTTCTCTATAATGGTTAATATTTAAAAAATCGTTTTCTTCGTCAGTTTTCGAAAATAATTAAAAAAATATTATTTTTATAAAATTCAAAATTTGATTGTTGTGAATTACTAAAAACGTTGTTCTGTATAATGTTCAATATTTAAAAAATCGTTTCCTTCGTCAGTTTTCGATAATAATTAAAAAAATATTATTTTTATAAAATTCAATACAATACACTAAAAACTTAATAACTAATAGCGGTTCCTTCCTGATAATGTAATAAAACAAAGAACACATCAAATATTAGTGTAGGAGATGTTCAAAATGCATGCCTCGAACGTCTTGGCAGCATCCTTATCGTAAATAAAAATGTTTTATAATGTTAATCAACATCCGAGGCGTGACCGACCGAATCGCAAACGTTATTCTTATTCTTACGTCGGCTAGATCGCGTGATTTAGATTTGTATACCATAACTTTCACGTATCCCCATAAGGAGAAGTCTAATAGCGTAAGATCAGGTGATCGTGCTGGCCATTCTATCGATCCTCGCCACCCTATCCACCGATTTGGAAATATTAAGTCGAGGTACTGCCGGACATTGAGTTCGTAATAGGGTGGTGCTCCGTCCTGCTGGAACCATATCACATTCGCTGGAACTTGTGGGTTTGCTTGAGCAGAATATAAGTTAGTCAAAGTTGGCACGACATTATTTTGGAGAAGTGCTAAATATTTACCTCCATTCAAATTTCCATCAATGAAAAAGGGATCAATGACATTTTCCAATTAATTATCCCTGTCCAAACATTAACCTTTTCCAGTTTTAGCGTGTGTAACTCTCTCATCCAGTGCGGCTTTTCTTTAGACCAGTAGCAATTGTTTTGGCGATTAACATGGCCGTGAAGTGTAAAAGTGCAATCATCAGAAAACATTTTCTAGTTGGATAGCATTGTTATCTAACCTTTCTATCATTTGTTCAGAAAAATACGTTCTTCTATCAGCATCGTCTTCCAAGGGCTCCTGAGTTGGCACTAGTTTATAGGGATGCATTTTATTATCTTTTATTATGCGAAGAATCGAGGAATGGCTAACATCCAATGCTGCAGCTGCTTGTCGACTCGAAGTAGGTGGGTTTTCCTCAAACTCAAGCATTACATCTAATTTGGTATCATTACTCAGTGCATTGAAAGGTTCTTTTTTTATCTGCCGTACATGTCTAAGTTCTCGACACGGCTTTTCAATTTTACAAATTGTCCTTTGGGATATAGGCGGCAAATCGGGAAATGTATCATGAAATAGGCGAGCAAGTTCAACCTGTGATCGTGTTCTATCTCCGTAACCAACCATCTGTAGAATTGTTACTTTATGCATTTCTGTTAAATAAACCATGTTTCTGAATTGCAGTTAGCAAAACTTAAACAACACCCACAACACAGACAACTACTGTCATGCGGTGACAATCACACAGCAAGTTGCTACGGCGTTTTCAACAAAACCAACACTGCCAACTATGAAGATTGTTGAAATGTTTTTACGTCTTCTTTTTAGGTGATACTGTCGAAACAGGACACCTTTCAAATGAGGTATCACAAGCCCCTACTACCAATCTAAAAATCTGGGGGTTGAAACTGTCAGGGGATTGAATTTAGGGGTGACTTTTTTACGTTGCACGATGTCATTTCATAATCTAAAACGGATGTGCCTCGGGGTTTTTTAAAAATTTGCACAATAATTGAGATACTGAATTTATTCCATTCAGCTGTTCCACACTGTATATTGTTAGGTAAAATATAGCGACATATACTTAACTAGTACTCGTTATACTTTCTGCATGTTTTAAGTTTAAATTGTATTTTGTCACTATGATAATGTGTATTAACGGATTTAAGTTTGTTGTGTAAGAAGAGTAAAATAGTTTCGAAGCCTTATTGTCGCTATGAAAATACATTTTAAAGAAATCCTTATAATTGTAGGTACTAGGTGTTTACTGTACAGCTGAAACACAATAATAGACGGGTGGCAATTTTGATTCTACATTTACCTTTTTTAAGAGATTGTAATAATACTATCTTAGAAATATATTGCATTATACTGCCATTTTTATGTTGACTTTACTAACTAAAGACTACTAATGATTACGATTGTTTATTATCAATGCTGTTAGTTTCAAGATATTCAATAATATTATATTTTTAAAAACGTACCTTATGACGTTTCTTTCATCTCTTTACGATGTTTGTATACAGATCATTGCAGCGGCGTTTTCTCCGTGGGATAAGGAATACCCTGTATATTCTTGAGTTTAAAGGAAGACTTGCCTTTTTGTAACAATAAAATAAGTTACATTTTAATGCCCTAGTAGTTTACTGTGGAAACGACGTGGTATCCCATAATTGACATTTAGAGAATTTGCAAAATTTTAGTATTACGGTGAAGTACACTGTATAAAAAAATTAACCGAATAGTAATGAAATCCCCAGTGACCAAATTAAAATACAAAGTACATCGGATAGAAGGTTACCTTTATACAGGGTGTCAATTTGAATACCTACAATATATTATATCTCTAGGAGTAGAATAGGTATTGAACTTTTCTAGAAAAAGTTTGTATAACATGTAGGGAGAATGATCATGACTCACAAGGTAACAATTCACATTCAACCTCTTCGGCTCTATCTAACTCAACTAACGAATTGCAAATGGTGTCACCCACTTTGTGATACGTCATGGAAAGGCTCTTACAAAATGATATCCAATAGTAGCAAACATTTTATCCCGATGCGTTTCAGAAAAATAGAATGATCCTTAGGATCTCTAGATTTTGACTCCATTAGATCCTTTTTATGGAATCACTTAAAATCTGTTGTTCAAAAAACTGAGCTTCAGTTCATCGCATACCTACGACTAGAAATAGTTCCAGAGTTCCAAGCTATGAACCTTCCAAAATGGTCATAGAATTTTTGATAGTAAATTTTACTATTGCCTAGACAATAATTAAATTCCCTCTTAACGTAAACAAGTATTTAAAATTTGTGTTATCGTAATTGGTTCAGAACATTTTGAGTTGTATTTTTCTGAAACGAATTAAGAAAAATATTTTTTCTGATCTTAACACGTTAACGACCATGTGCACCATAATGGTGCGCACTCCGTTTTCTGCAGAGACCGCGTGACCCTATTTGGGCACAGTAAATGTTAATGTTCCAAGTCGTGAGGCCTTAACAGGGACGCAGATACAGTGTATTTAAATACAGCGTTTAGTAGGTATGGTCCCTGGGAAATTCAAAATAGCCTTGGGTTGGAAAAAAATTATTTTTACATTATAGTATTTATAAAAAAAGTCATTATTGCTAATTTTTTCAAAGAATTGTATATAATTTACATTATTATTTAGTTTTTAACTTCAAATTTGCAATGTGTCTATAAAATAAAATTTAAATACCGTAAACGATACAGTAGGCACGGCAATTTAAATTTTAGGTTATAATAGAATTTGTTATTTCTTATAGTGTCACCTGTGATTTTGTGTTTTGGTTGTGTATACATACTATAAAAATATGTCCAGAAAAGGACTATCTGATGAAGAACTTTGATGAATTTTGGAAGATAGTAACTTTGATTGTACTGAGATCGAAAGCAATTTTGACGATTCAGATGCAGATCCCATATTTGAACCAGATGAAGGCGAGTCCAGTACAAGTGATAATGGGGGTATTTTGCCAAGTAAAAATAGAAAAAGAGAATCTACACCTGGGCCTAGTAGCAGGCCTGATTCACCTGACCATGGCTCAAGTAATGATTCTGAGCCTTTTGTTCCAAGAAATAATTATGTAACATGGAGTGAAGTTTCTATAAGTGATAAACTCAATGAATTTGTATTTTCTGGAAGACCACGATTTCGACAAGAAGAAATCAATCGCCTCAAAGGCCACAGCCCTATCGATTTTTTCATCTTATTTTTCGACGAAGAAGTTCAAAATGTACTAGTTACAGAGACAAATAGATATGCCGAACAACAGACAGTAAAGGGTATATGTGAAGAGTCAATTAGTGAACATTCTATTTTGTCTAAGTGGTATAATACAGATGCAAATTAACTTATGTGTTTTTTTGGTCTTATTATTTGGATGGGGCTTGATCAAAAACCTACGCTTCGAGATTATTTCAATACAAAGGTCCTTTATAAAAGTGAAGTTCCAAAGTTAAGCCGCATGAGTAGAAATCGCTTTGAGGCTTTGTTACATTTCCTGCACATTTCTGATAATGAAAATTCCCCAACAGGCGACAGATTATATAAGATTTCTCCACTATGTACTATGTACACTAGGTATGCATTGATGAGACAGTGGTTCCATTTCGGGGCGGGCTTAGCTTTCTTTAGTACATTCCGGGTAAGAGACACAAATATGGTGACAAACTATTTAAACTTTGTGTTGATGAAGGTTATACTTATTCGAGTAAAAGGGGGGTAAAGTTGGTAAGATATGGTCTCAGAAGTGAAGCAGATGCCAATATGCATCACTTATAAAAACTGAGTAATGCCACCGCTATTATGTCACCACATAGCAATACCAACTAGTCCTACTCTCACGTCCACGCTCGTACCCCCTAGTTAACACCAACGAGAGAGGGCGAAGGCGAGTTTCTGGCGCCTTAAAAGTGGTACTTTTGGCTAAGAGAAGATACACTCCTACAGAAATATCGGGCAAGTTATAAGGCCCCAAGTAGGCAATCCTATCATCTAACTTATCTATAGCTATGGATTGGTACTCCACACTATAGGGAAACACCAAGAATACTCGAAAGTTCAATAAAAGCCTCGGAGCGGACGTAAACTCAGTAGACGAATACTGCAAGAAAAAGGACAAACGAAAATGGATAAACAATATTCTAAAGATTGCTACATGGAATACGCGAAGCTTAGCTACAAAGCAATTAGAAATCTGCAACATAATGAAAGAAAAAGGTATTAACATTATGGTGGCAACCGAAACCAAGAAAAAACTAAGAGGAACAGCTGATATAGAGGAAATCCTTATCATATGAGTGGAGTCACACAAAAACAGAGAGCAAGTGCAGGTGTAGCACTTATAATAGACAAAGAATGGAGAGATACTGTACAGAACTATGAATACATAAACGAAAGAATATTGAAAGTTGATCTGAAGACAAAAAGAGGACCACTCACTGTTATAGGACTATACGCCCCAGAAGAAGGAAAACACGACGAAACCCAAACATTCTACAAAACCCCTACAAAAAACCGTCAACAAAGTACAACCAAATAACTACATAATACTAGCAGGAGATTTAAATGCTAGAGTGGGGAATACCCCAATCCAAAGCACAGTCATCCTATACGGGGAACAAACAATAAACCATAACGGAATTGAATTACGACAGTTTGCTACATACAATAATCTGAAAATTACAAATACGTTCTTCCGCAAAAAGACATTAACAAGTACACACGGTCAGCTAGATGTCTCAGAAGTCTAATTGACTACATCATAGTAAATAAACAACTAGCTTCGTTAGTAACGGACACACATGTATGTAGAGGTAGCGATATAAGCTCTGACCACTACCTAGTAGCAAGCAAAATAGCCATCCTAAAACCATGGGTAAAATCCAATACAGAATATAAAAAGGAAACTACAGAAGAAACATATAAAATATACCTACTGCAAAATGACAGCATTAAACATCTGTACCAAATACGTTTAACAAATTACCTATCCCAAGAAAAAACAAAAGAAAGTATAGAGGAATAATGGAAAGTCATAAAAACAAATATACAGAAAGCAGCAGCAGAAGCCCTAGGGACAAGACGGAAGAACTACAGGAGAAAAGGACATAAGATATGGAATAACGAATTACAACAATTAATAGACAACAAACGCAAAGCATACCAACAATACCTAACATCAAGAACGGAACAAAACAAACAGTATTACAAAGAACGAAGCACGGAAGCCAAAAGAGCTATAAAAGAAGCCTATCGTAATAACTGGGATAATTATATTACCCGTATAGAAGAGGATATACACGGACGACAAGAATTGGCATATAAAGTTATGAAGCACCTCAACAAAGAAGAAAAAGATACTGCAATGTTAAACATTATAGAAACTGAAACGTGGGAACAACATTACAAGGAACTGTGGTACAATTCGGAAGAAGAAGAAGAAGACGAAACTAATAATAGCGAAGATATAGATTCACAAGAGTCGAATTTGACCGTAGACGATAGAACTATACAAGAATTAGAAAATGCAATAAATACGTTAAGAAATAGGAAAGCCACAGGAACCGATAAAATCAATACGGAGACGGAGGCATGTTTCTAAAATTAAGATTATTACACTTCGTTAATATGTGCAGGAAGCAAACTAAAATTCCTCTAGAATGGGCCATAGCTAAAATAAAATCACTGTTCAAAAAAGGCGATAGAACAGATTGCAATAATTATAGGGCATCCGGTTGTAACGGCGAGAACTCAATCAATAGCCGAAGTGATTCTAGAGGTAGAGCAGAATGGCTTCCGCAAAGGACGTTCCTGTATAGACGCTGTCCTCACCTTGAAGCAGATCATAGAAAAACGTAGAGAACGTAATTTAGAAACACATAGAGCATTTGTTGATTTCACTAAAGTTTTCGACAGGGTCACAAGAATAAAACTATGGTCAATTTTAGAAAAAACTGGATTTCCATCTCATTTGATAAAAGCAATAAAAAGTCTTTATCGCAACACCAAAATCACTATAGAAAACAATGACGATTGCAGAAGCCTAACATACACAAATCAAGGTGTAAGACAATGATGTGGCTTATCACCCATTCTATTTAATATCTATATTACCGACATGATAAAGAAATGGAAACAAGACGCACCAAAGGGAATCCAAATAAATACAAATACATATGTCAACACCATACTGTTCGCAGACGACCAGGCTATAATCGCAAATTCAGAAGACAATTTACAACGAGCAATCGACAGACTAAATAAATATCAAAAGATTACAACTGCCAAATATCAACATCCGAAACAAAAATGATGGCCTTTCAATGAAAGCAACCCATAAAATCTAAAGTTATTATTAACAACACCAACCTAGAACAAATACAAAATTTCAGATATCTAGGCTGCGATGTTTCAAATAATTACGACCAAGACATCGACAACAAAATAGCCACATTTCAGAGAATGTGCGGTACTATAAGAAGAACATTAAGAAACAAAACAAGAAAGCAGACACAGGTAAAATTTTACAAAGTAATGGCGGTCCCCACATTACTATATGGCAGTGAAACATGGACAATGACAACAAGGGACCATAGAAAAATGCAGTCCGCAGAGATGAGGTTCTTAAGAGGAGTTCCTTCCAAGATGGAAGGAACATGTAGACAGAATGAGCCCACTAACACTCCCAAAATTAGCAATACAGTACAACCCAAGATGAACCCGAGATGTAGGAAGACCTCGGAAGCGATGGAACATTGAACCGGAACAGGCCGCAAGGCCTAATACTTGAAGTAGGCGACGACGACGAATAACAAAATTAATAAGCAAGCACACATACGAATACAAAATTTATTGAGTGTTCTGGCTCGCAGAAAATGGTTGTAGGTCATTTGCTCGCCAGCAGTTGCTCGCCACCACATGTTCGCCGCCGTTTGCTAGCCACCGATTGCTATCCTACCGATTGATTGCTGGAAATTGATTGCTCGCCAATCCCGCTGTACTAAGTACAACTGCACCATCACCGGAAAAACTACTTTTCGTTTGTTAGACATCCTCGCTTGTAAAATAATTTAGAGAATCTTTTGATTAGTAATTAAAACCTTTATTTTTATTTTGAGATATCATAGGTGTAAGGAAAGTATTATTTTGATCTAACGTGTTTCTAGTTGGCTTTATTAGGATTAACAAGGATATATGTCATCCTATAGGAATTAAAACACAAGAGGACCAATGTAAGATACTGAGAATTAGCAACAGCATTTTCTAAATGACTCCAGATAATTTTTATTTTAAGAAAAAATTGCATTTCGAACGTCTGTTCAGTGACTAATCGATATGGCGAGCAAATAGTGGTCGAGCATAGAGACCTGCAAGCAAACGGCAGGCGAGCAAACGGTGACGAACAAATGGTGGCTAGGAAGTAGATGGACCTAGTAGAAAATTATATACAGGAAATCAATTTGAAAACATGCAATAGTGTGTTATATCTCTAGAAGTAAAGTATGTAATAAAGTGTTCTAAAAAAAAACGTTTCAACAAATGGAAGGGGAATCATCATGGCTCATGAAGTAGCCTTCCCCATTTAACCCCTTAGGCTCTCAGTACCCGAACGAAAGAATTTCAAATGCTAACATCTACTTTGTGATATAAACAAAAAACTTTGGGAGTTAATTAAACCTTTTACAGCAGACGGAAATAAAAGATACGTAACTCACGAAATTTAAAAAAGCTCAAATATGAGGTTTTTCGGTTGCCTCCATACCATTGTCAATACAACCCAATTGAAATGGCGTGCGGGTTTTGTAAGACCTATTACAATATGCACATAAATTCGCAGTCAAAATCGAAAGACAAGGTTGCAAATTTATGGCGTGCTTTCAAAATGTACCCCCGACATGTGGCAAAATTTCTGTGAGCATTGTGAAAAACTTATTTCGGAAGACTGGACAAAACATTTGGGAAATCTATCGTTTGAAAATATTCCTCCTTTCATTATTTAAATTGAGGAATCTGATTCAGAATAGGAGGGTGCCGATGATTCAGATACTTCTAGTAATATCATGAAGGTGGAATAGGGTAGGGGATATTCTTTTGGCATCTAAATTGTGAAGGAGTGTTTTATCTTTAAGTACCGTTATAGCGTGGATTCCTTCACTATTAGAGATTTCAGGTCCTTTTTCAGTTATTGCTTGGTTTTCTGATGGTGGTGGCTCATTAGGTCTAGCGTCATTGAAAAGTTCTTCTACATAGTCTTTCCGTCTCTTGAGTTTCGCTTCTATGCCTAAGATTATTTCGTTGTTTGAGTCTCTTAGAGTTGTTGTTTGGTGTTTTTTAGTTCTATCTCTCATTTCTTTTACTTTTTTGAGTATGTTGCACATATCGTACCTTTCTTGCAGCAGTTCTATTTCTTGGCATTTTTCTGACATTAATTTGTCTTTTGGTTCTTTACATTTTTTTCTGATAATTCAATTTATTATTTTCTATCGCGTTGGTCGTGTTTTATATTTTCTCATTTCACTCATGAGATCTAGGATTTCCTGTGTAATCCATTCTTGATTTTTTTATTATCCCCAAACCCAATGTCCTGCTCCTGAACATTCTCTATTTTGTTTTTTAGCGCGTTCCAAGTACTCTGGCTTTCTTCTTCAGATCGCATGCATGCTTCTATTGTCTTTAGCTCTTTTTCTATTTTACTACTTATTTTTTCTTTTACTTCAGGATCCTTTAGTTTGTCAATATAAATATACGTTTGTGCAGTGTTTCTCGTTTGAGTCTTTTAAACCTCTTGATTTTAAAGTCCATTACAACTGGGTTATGGTCGCTGTTGATGTCAGAACCAGGGTAAGTTTTTACAGATTGTATGTATTTTTTGAATTTCATATTTAACAAAATAAAATCGATTTGATTCCTTACTAATCTTTGTTTATTATCGACTGGCGCTTTCCAAGTGTATAGCCTTCTTGGGTGTAACAGGTATTAGTGTGTTGTTACGGTAGCATAAACAATTTCAAATGTAATTATTCATTGCCTGCAGGAAGGTCGTCTGGTATAGCTGCACTTCTCGTATTGAAAATGCTAGCAATTAATATATATGATATTTTACTACATTATCGGTGCAACCCTTCCATTTAATTTTAATTTGGATTACTGATTTATTTCTGTTTCCTACTTATGTTGCAATACTTTCGGTATTCTGTATATACCCATCAAATTTAGAATTCACATAACCCAGTATAAAACAAAAGCACGGACCGTTGACCTATAGCTTCCAGCAAATATTGACAAAACAACAGACATGTACCTAGACAAAATATTATAAACAAGTATAATGTGTTGTTGGTATGGTTGTTCTTCAGGAGTTTCTTTGAATTTCAGTTTAGTGGAATCCCGACCACCTCTATAATAATTATGCAAAACAGCATTACAACTGTACCTTAAATATTGTAATTAAACGGCAATTCCGAATAGGGTATATTTTACTAAGGTCATTACTATATGAAAATAGCCGGTAATGTAGTGGTACATGTAGCTACTGGAAAATACTTTTCCTGTAGAAGCAACAAACTTATAAAATCCGGTAATTTGCAGCTAAGAAATTGGAAATGGCAAGAAATGGCTTTGATGATTTTTCATCCGTAAATAATTATATAATATATAAGTCGAAAAATTCATGTAATCACAAACATCGATCATTTTGAAAAGAAAACTGCTACGAAAGACACACGCATTTGAGAAAATATTATACTTTGTACATTAAAGTAAGCAGCAGCTCTGGTTTCCTACAGCCAACTCCCTTAAAAATGTAATATTAGTCCCTATTAGACAGTTTTCTATAATTCTAAGAAATTTTTCTTCATATCAACTGTAAATGTTTTATTCAAGGTACTCTTGTATCTTTCGCTCTTTATTCATATTGAACATGAAACCAATTTAATAATTAAAATTAATTTAGAATATATTCCTTATATTCAAATATACAACAATACAATAACCAAATTATTAAAATAATAATAAGTAGTCATATCTTGCAGTACAATTGATTTAGTAGGCAGCGGAGTATCCAAGACCATGTGTATCAGCATGACCAGCACGTCCATAAGCCAAGCATAGTCACTGTGCCTAAAAGCAGCGGGAGCAGCAGTGTAGCCGAAACTGTTACCGTGATAGCTGATGTGGACTGGTGAGGCGGCGTATCCAAATTTTCCAAAACTACGAAAGATGCTGGGCTGTTATACGACGGCTGTGTCTGCAAGAGGGGCAGCATGGATAGCAGCAGAAGTAAAGCCAACATAGACAATGACGGGGGCAGTTACCGGTAAGGGTGGCTTGGTATCTAAAAGCTGAACTGGCATGAATAGCACCAGCGTAACCAGTTTCGCATCTTAGAGCTGCTGTCGCTGCAACGTAAGTCGCGAGGTGGCAACAGCCGCATATCTCACAGCTGGGGCAGTAGTATAGGACTATGAATTGAGACTGTAGGAAGCAGCTGGGACAGCTGATGTAAGCTAACTAGCACAAGCTACAGCTAATGCTGCGGAAAAACGAAAAACTGCGGCATGAGTAATTGGAATTCTAAAAACCTTCTGATGTATTGCTGTCGTTCGGATTCGACGTTAAACTGTCGGTTCCCTTGTTTCTACCTTACATCTGAGGAGAAACTCGTGGCTGAAAAGATGTCGATGCCTAGCAGTGGAATGAAGATGTTGATGATGATAAAGATGGAGTGAAAATAAATTATTATACTACAGCTTTATTTTAAAATTGGAAACGTTTTACATCAATTATAACATTCAATAAATAATAACTCGTTTATAGACGAGATATTTTATTTACCAGATTGCAGGGGCGGCGCCGTAACCAAGACCATGTCCACCAGCGTAACCAACTCCAGCATGATCAACACGGCCATAAGCGAATGGAGCGGCGGCAGCATAACCGAAGCTGCTGGTGTGGACTGCTGGGGCTGCAGCAAGACCGGGGGCAGCATATCCAGCTAGGTTTACGAAACTACGGAACGCGGGAGCGGCAAAGCCAGAATAACCGACACCGGGGGCAGCATGAATAGCACGAGAGTAACCGGTGTCGTAGCCAAGAGCTGGTGCTGCTGCAGCGTAACCCAGGACAGGTGCAGCAGCATAGGAGCTGTAAGAAAGGGATGGAGCAGCTGATCCAAGGTAACCAGCACGAGCTACAGCTACTGCTGCGCATAGGACGACAAACTGTAAGAAAAAATGCAATAAGCATGTTACAATGTATAAAGTGAAATAATAGATAGTTACCTTAAACATGTTGGTTGATTTGGTTTCTGAGCGAATGATAATTTTCTTTCTATCCGATCGCTTTTTATACTACAACCGCTGAAGATATGGCAGGCACATGCCCCTAATTAAACTATCTGAAAACCTGTCCGTTGTTAAAATAACTTTTATTTGGTATGTTTCAGCAAATTATTCTAGTTCAAGTTTGCATTATGTAAGAGCATAGATGGCAACGCAGCTTATTGCATGTAGGAGCCTTTGTAGACTTAGTTGTGGTGCAATTTATGTAATGGTTAAGCATATGTACTATAAACAGGGACCTCTGACCTTCCACTTTCCAAATCACACTCCTTCATGGAGTGTAGTGCCGCACCATTATTATTAATTACGACACGCAGAATAAACTAAATTGTTAAAAATTAAGTTTTTACTTTATATAAATATGAATAATTGATCTGGAGTGTTACCATACCAACTAGAAAAACTTAATTTAAGTAATCGCAACACAAATAAGTGAACCGGGGTGCGTGTTCGTACTGATAGGTACATTATTATGTAGTATAAGATCCTGTTCTTTCCTTTAAGAACCACCACATGATTTGATTTTTAATAATACTTTTTCTTCCTGTTCATACAAATTTCTATTTTTAATTTATAATTTACTTCTCTAAAGAATAATGTAATACTTTGTGTTTAACAATTAATTTCAGGACATAGTAGCTGTTTAAAAATAAATTATAAATATATTATTTAATGATGATAGTGTCTGCAAGCCCGAAGCCATACAACTTTTGAATGCATATTTGAGCTCCACTAATTGTGCGCAAATGTAGATTTACAAAAAGAAGCAGGTAAAAATAAATATGTATTTGACATTAATAAATCATTAAATAGTTCCTGATAGATTTAAACATATTCTGTTGTTTTAAATATACAGGGTGGTGAATTTTCCTGCGCTTACCATTGGCATCTCGGAAACAGTAGCAGATACGAGGTCTGTTAAAGGTTGCGATTTTTTAGGCGATTGGTAAACTGAAACGAAATCGTGGATATTTTGATTCGTTCTCGATTTATCACGAAAAAACTAAATATTGTGATTTCAGAAATAAATTACTATCTTTCCTACTATTGACGCTATTTCAATCAAACTTGGTGACTGAATGTTTTTGGTCACTGTTAGTTGAATGACATTGACGTAAGTTTTCTATTCTTTCTAGATTTCAAGTTACCCTTGTGATTTTTTTTATTTCTTATGACCACCAAATTGGATTATCACACCATTATATATACAAAAAAATTAGCTCTTCAAATTGGTAGCCAACATAACCCATTTTTTCCAAAACACTTGTTGAAACTTGACAATTAGTTTGCAAAAAATTTAAATATTCAAGACCAATGTTTATCGATAAAAATGGAACCAGGAATGCTATATCTAAAAGACCAACCCATATCTTCAAAAAGTATCGAACTTGCGGCCTAGTCTTTTTTATTAAACAGGGATTGCTTGTTGCATATTGATTAAGATTTTTCCTCTCTTCAGTTTTAGTATTTTTCTGGAACAAAATTGACCTTAAGCGGTTTCTATGAAACCAATAACAAAAGTCACATATTTTATTACCACCACCAAGATAAAGAGTTTGTACAGGTGTGAATTTATAATCATGCTACTTATGTTTTCTGGTGATTATCCTCACATATGAATTATCAATACCATACTCTTGAGAAATTCGGCTGGAGTTTTCTGGATCAATCGCTAATTGAAACCGCACATTGACTTCATTAGTAATAATTACTTTTCTGTATGACCATTGTGGTCTTCTAAATCTAAATCCTAGCAAATATTATTCGATAGGGTAGCTATCCCTCTGGACAGAAATTTGCATAATATTCAGATGCTGAAGCAAAATTTTTATTGCGGCAAAGGTAGGCATCGAATGTATCCTGATTTACTTCGTCGGTGAACATCTTGACAATTACACAATACCATAAAGAAATATATTTTAATAATTTAATTGACAACTAGCAATACAATCTCTCACTTTAAGTGTTGTTTTAATAGCCTTTCAAAACCAAGGCGATTTTAAGTACTATTTACACTGTTGACTTGTGAATTAATTCAACTCAAAAGTAGAACCACTTCAAACTGAAACATTTATCGAGAAAAATATTGACAGACGACAAAATTACAAAAATTAAAAATTAACAACTGCTATACATGTATATATATATATGCATACACAGCATTCTACAAGTTACATAAACATGAAGTTGCTTACGACAAATACCTTACAGTATTTGCTTACGATCTCCAACACTCCTCCTTAAGCAACTTCTGACGTAGGTCTTCAAATATTTTCTTACCTAACGCTTTGGTAAAAATATCAGCGACATGCTGCTTTGTATGCACGTAGACTAGACGCACAGTCTTTACAATATGATGATTTACAAATTTCCGACGTATTTCAATATGCTTCTTCCCTTTGGTCACCTTTCCTTCTTCAGCATTCCAAAGCATGTGAATATCTGCCTGATTATCAATAAATAAATCAGTTGGTTCTATCGTAATACTGATTTTTAACTCATTCATTATTCTGCGAATGCAACTGACTTCCTGTACACCACTGACTGCTGCACGATATTCTGCTTCAGCTGACGAAATAGAAACGACTGACTGTTTCTGAGCCATCCAGACAATAGGACCTCCATAGTCCACCAGAATTCCACTAGTTGACATCATGTCTGACTCTGTACCACCATAGTTTGCATCTGTATAGACTATCAGCTTTGCCTCGCCATAAAAAAAATCCAAAGTCCTCTGTTCCTTTGAGATATCTGAGAACACGTTCAATCATCTTCCAATGACTACTTAGGATCACTGACTTGGCGACTTAAGTAATTTACTGTGAAGTTTATATCCGGTCTTGATATAGTTGATAAGTACATCAGACTTCCAATAACTTCACGATATGGCATGTCTTTGAGTGGTCTATCATTAATTTGTTTTTCCGTCAACATTCCTGGCTCAATACGTGTTGTAACAGAATATGCGTCTTTAAAACCAAAACGAGCTAACACTTTACGTGCATATCTTAGCTGCGTCACTAATATACCATTTTCCTTTAGATGAATCTCCATTCCAAGGAATAATAACTTTCCTTCCACAGGACCCGTGCATGTCATATTGAAACTTCTTGCTAATCCAGACAGTACTTGTTTTATCATCATCTCATCTTGACTAATCAGAATTCCATCATCTACAAATATTCCAAGTATAACTGACCTGTCTTTATTATAGAAGATGCATGGATCATCATCAGTGTCTTTTAATCCTAGTCTCTTCAAGGTTTTGGTAAATGTAGCATTCCAGTCCTTTGGAGCTTGTTTCAACCCATATAAACTTCTTTTCAGAGGGCAGACTCTTCCAGAATTATCATCAAAACCTTCTGGCTGCAACATAAATATTTCCTCCGATAATTTTCCGTTTAAAAAAGCTGTGCTGATATCAAACGTGTGAATTTTCAGTCCTTTGTTTGCAGCATGACTCAATAATAATCTAAGACTAGCATATCTGACAACCGGAGCAAAGGTTTCATTGTAGTCAACTCCATGAACTTGATCAAAACCTC
>JABXWE010011937.1:0-15000 GCA_014611495.1 Limonius californicus | reverse complement strand
ATAGACCCACTCAAACTTTAATGGCAGGTGATCAAGAAAGACGTACTGAGTTTTGTCGATGGTTTGTTAATTGCGTTAGGCGCAGTCCGAACTTTTTACGTTTAATTTTGTGGAGTGATGAAGCTAATTTTTCTAATTGTGTTATGTTTAATCGAAAAAACCAGCATTACTGGAGTCGAGAAAATCTTATGCCTAACCATCGTCATAATCCCCAAAGACGTTTTAGTGCAAATGCATGGTGTGGCTTAATCGGGGGAAGAATAGTAGGGCCTGTATTTTACGAAGGTACTCTTACAGGTGAACGATACACAAAACTGTTGCAAAATACAATAGAGAAGTTTTTAGATGATCTCAATGTAACTGATCGCCCACAAGTTATTTTCTAGCAAGATGGTGCACCATCGCACAATTCTCACACTGTTGCTGGTTTATTAACAGAACTTTTTCAAGATCGCTGGATAGGTACACGTGGACCAATATTATGGCCACCACGTTCGCCAGACCTTACACATCTGAATTTTTATTTCTGGGGATTTTAAAAAAATGAAATTTATAAAAATCTCTATGAAAATACGAATGATCTTCAAGAAAGAATCAGCAATATCATAAACAACATCGACGGACGAACCATCTTAAAGGCTGTTAGAATGGTGTACAAACGTGCTCCAAAATGCATAGAACAAGACGGACATGTTTTCGAGCACATGATCTCAGTTTTTTGTGTGGTTTTACTCTTTTCGTTTAATACTAGCTTTCCCTTTACGTCCTTATAGTTGTTTTAAGTGTATTAATTATTAATTCATTATTAATTAAGCAAAGTGTATTAATTTTTCGATAACTAGCCAATGTCAACATGATTTTCCTTTAAATGCTTGTAGTTCGTTTATTTGTAAGTTTAGGGTATTTATGTACCTATTAATAAATTTTGTTTAAAATTAAATGATCGTTTAAAATGTGCAAAAATATACAGGGTATTCTATTTAAAAAAATGTTTTTCTTAATATCTCGAAAACGCGAAGTTCAATTGTTTTTAAAATGTTACCAACGTAATCGGAAGAAAAAACGCTACTACTTTGGTAATTTAACCAACATCGTATCTTTAGTAGTAACAAAGTTGGCAATAGTGCCGACTTCAATTTGAACACCCTGTATAGATAGGTACTTATTATTCCAGGGGCCTGAAGAGTAGAAGGGAGTATTACCTGCTTGCCATCTACGATGTTTTGTCTGTTGGCAACAAGAAATTTTTGATAAAAAAGCGCGACAAAAATGGAGACACTGAAATTAGATATCTAGTCGCATACGAAGACCTCTACGATGGATGTCACGATATACACGTTTCAACAGGACATGGAGGAAATGTAAAAATGAGAAATGCTGCAAAAATCAAATACTGTGTGCCTAGACCTTGCATTGAAGCATATTTAAAAAGTTGCAAATCGTGCAATGAGAAGAAAAGCATATCTCATAAACTTGTCGTGAAGCCAATTACATCCAAAGATTTTAACGAAAGAGGACAAATCTTATCGATTTTCAGTCTCTTTCGGAAGGCAAATTCAAGTGGATATTGAATTACCAAGATCATAGTACCAAATTCGTTTGCTTGAGGCCTTTGGAGACGAAAAGAGCTGCGGAGGTGGCTTCTCAACTGCTGGAAATCTTTCTAACTTTTGGGGCACCCCGTATCTTACAACGTGATAACGGTCGTGAATTTGTAAACCAGGTGATCAAGGAATTGCAAGAATTGTGGCCTGAATGTGTTATCGTAAACGGGCGTCCCCGTCATCCACAAAGTCAGGGCAGCATCGAGCGCAGTAATCAGGACATCGAGAACATGATCAGATCTTGGATGTCCGATAATGATTCAACACATTGGGCAACTGGGCTTCATTTCGTGCAATAGCAAAAAAATATTTCCCATCATCGAATTATCGGACGATCTCCCTATAAAGCACTTTTCGGCCATAACCCGCGTGTGGGTTTCACTACTTCCAACCTGCTGAAAGAAGTCCTAGAACGTTTAGTGAATGAAGAAGACCTGGATACTCTTACTGATGAAGAATGACCGCAGGGGAATAAAACAACTGACAGCGAAACTGGTCACAGTGGCAAGTCACCAATTGAAGCGCAAAATGGAGAAGATGATGAAGATGAAGAGATACTTCACTATACCACAGTCCAAACAAATAATGAATTTGACAATGATGAGATCCATAGTGAGTTGAAGGATCGAAAAAAAAAGATTCGAAATGAGAGAGAAGCAGCATGCGAAGGCGAAAAACGTGCGGCAGAGAAAATGTTGATGTCATCTAAACGTAAAAATACGGCGTTTAATCTAAATGATTGTGTTCTTGTTTCCCTCTCTAAAGTTGACCGAGGACCAGCAGATCCCCAAAATATTGTGGGAATAATCACAGATTGTAAAAACGGGGTACATCAAGTTGCCACAGGGCATGGTTCGTTGAAAGGTTGGAATGGACATGATGCATTACAAAATGCTACTTCCAATTTTATGAAACCTGAAGATGCACTTACGTCAAAACAACTTTCTCTACGAGAGGCGGTTGCTGCAAGCTCGGGCGGGCAAGGTGTTGCAAAATGTTCCTGTAAACCTTCTAAGCAGCAGTGCAAAAATAAAAGATTTATTTGTTTTAAATCCAAGAGGTTATGTACCAGCCATTGTCATAACAGTCTGAAGTATGCAAACAAGTAGCTCATAATATGAGAATAAATTATAACTTACTTATTATATATCTATACTATATATTATCAGACATTTATGTGCCAGCGCGAGTAAGTTATAATTATCATTACAACATACAGTGTTATAGTATTCCTTAAATATTTGTGTTTGTTCTTTGTTTGAATGTTTAATGTTTATTTTTTTGATATATATTAGTATAGTTTTCTTCTTTTTTAGTATAATAAAGAAAAAAAAAACAAAAATTTCGTTTTTCTTCCCATTTCACTACATAGCTATAGGTACTAAACCGGGTACACGAAATGGACATCTACTTGCGACGACGTCACAATTATTACACCAAATATTGTTTTCTATCCCACCTTTTCATGAAATGGACAATTTTCTTATCGAAATACTGTAGTCTCGTATAATTTCACCATCTGGAAAAGAATGGGTTCCACTTCATGAAATGGATGGGATTTTTGTCCAGATGGTGGAAAACTTTGAAATTACAGTATGAGGAGCCGCTTCATGAAGTGGATGTCCTTTTCATGAAATGTACAATTACATCTTCTGGATTCGACATATACACCTAACACTTTCTGCCTTTATTTTACTTTATAAATGGGCCTTGTAATCTACTGTGTTTGTTTACATCTTTTCTTTCGCCCGTCGCCTCCGTAGATCAGCTAAGGACAAAATTATATACTTCCGAAGGTAACATCTACTACACATAAGCTGCATTAAGTAAATGAGACTAGAAAATTCAAATAAGATAGTTGAAATGCAGGATTATGAATTTTTGTACCTCTACTAGAACAAATGGGCAAGCAAAACATTCGAACTAATCGTTCACTCTTATTGATAAAACCCTCTATTGTCCCAAAAGTTGCATGATATGAAAGGCAATACTCTATTATTGGGTCTAAAACAAAAATTGTGGGGAATCTATACGATCTCCTGCAATCGGAAATCGGAAAGAATGCTATGGTCCCGGGTACAGCACCCTTCACAGGGTCGCACATAACTCTGCTTTGCATGGCCGAGGAGTCATGGGAATCAAAGGCAGGAACTCCGGTAGAAGTGTTGGATATAATTTGATGTGTGAGTTCCATCTTTGGGGACCTTCTGCAGTTAGCCGTAGAAGCGAAGCAAATGCTACTACCTGGAACAGATAAGACCTTGACCGTGTGTGGTGTTTATCTTTGGTGTAGTGTAAGGAGAGGTATTCTGAATCAACATCTATGTAGGATAATTGACCAGGCGGATGACGGCTTCCAGAATTGCGTATGCTTGTTTGATTGGCTGGTTTCCTATTGGCAATTTTGTGTAGCTAAAAATTACACTATTTTATTTCTCAAAATAAACGTAGTGATATACTCCAATGCATTCTACTACGAGGGCAGCCTTTTAAGTTTTTACAAAACTAGGAAAGATGTTATAGATACGGAAGTTGGCAGCACTGGGCAGTTGGTACCTCAACCTCGCGCTCATGTATTGAATGTATTCTTTTAATTTTCAAACAGTAAATCTTTACAACAATTTGTTTATTAGTAACCTAAACCCAGGTCACAACAAAAGAAAAACATTTTTTGAAACAAACTGTTTTATTGCTTTTCAAAATATTCGCCTTTAAAATTTATACACTTTTCCATGCGTTAAAACCAATTCCAGAAACATTTTTTCCACTCTGAAGTTGGTAACTCAAAAACATGGTTTTTGAAAGCTTCAACAGCTTGTTGAGGTGATGATAATCGCTGTCCACGCATTTTTTGTTTGACATTCGGAACACAAAGAAGTCGTTAGGCGATAAATCAAATAAATACGGGCAATAAGACATTAATTCGATGTTTTTCTCCTTCAAATAATCATTTGTTTGACGTACTGTGTACAGCTGGCATTATCATGATGAAGAATGATGCGACGTTTTCGTTTGTTTTTCCTGATTTCGTCGATGACTTCTGGCAAACAAACCGTCGTATATCATTCAGCGTTAACTGTTCTTCGATTCTCTAAAGGAATAGTTGCGACATATCCAGTACGACCGAAGAAACAAGCGATCATTTTCTTGGAAGCGCACAACTTTTGTGGGATTCGGTTCATCTTGGAACACCCAAACAGTAGATTGTTGCTTAGTTTCCGGTTCATACGAATATAATATATTCGTATGAACGAACGAAACTTGGATATTATCCAAGTTTCGTCACCTGTGACGATGTTGTATACGGATTTTGCTGTTCCTCGGTCGAATTTTTTGAGCATTTCCTTACACCAATTAACACGAGCATTTCTTTGAGCTTCGGTCAAATTATGCGGAATCCATCGGAAACAGATCTTTTTCACAGCTAAATTGTTCATGCAAAATTGAATGTACTGTAGTCTTCGACATGCCTAAGGATGCCTCTATCTCACTGTAAGTCACATGCCGATCTTCTTCCATCATGTTGCGCACAGCATCGATTTTTTCGGAAGAACAACCGATTTTGGTCGACCTTCATGAAATTCATCACCAACGGACGCACGACCACGACGAAATTCTGCAAACCAATTGTAAACAGTCTTTTCTGATGGTGCTTCATTACCAAAAGTTGAACGAAGCGATTCTATGCATTTTTGTTGAGATAGGCCTTTACTAAAATCGTAAAAAATCATCCAACGAAAACCTTCACGTGAAATTTCAATTTTTTCACAAAATTGCTTTTTTTAAACGCTCACTGTAAACAAACTTCTCCGAAAATGAAAAAATATATCGGTGCGTTACTCGTATACAAATACACTAAAATATACCAATTATAAATAGACAGCGAGCAAAAATCAGACAAAACTAACAACTCGCACAAAGTTTGATTCCCTGCGGGCTTATTATTTCGTGGTACCTATTATTCGGACTGTATCGTTATAACGTAATCGTAACACTCATACGGGCGTCGGTATCAGTTAAAGTTGGTTCAGTGTTCATGCGAGCTTCCAAATAGAATGTCGCTTTTTACAAAAATTGTTTTTCTGGGAGTGTGCGTACTGACCGCTCTAATTGCAATTAAAATTCATTCGTTGTGTCAAGTTCCGCCATTACCGGAACTTGATGAAAACGCTTGGTGGGGTCCCGGAAAACGACCAGCAAAAGAAGATGCTTCCATAAAACCATTCAAAATTAATGTACCGGATGAGGTGAGTCTAGTGATGAAACTAACTGTATGTTAAATAAACATTAAAAAAAGATGTATATTTACTTATAATATTCGGAGTTTATAACTTATCAAATGTAAGTAGTTACAGAAGATAAGGTGACAGTCAACATGTTTTTCAAATAATTTAAAATATACATAATATATTGTTCACACAAACTAACGTATGTAACAAAAGTTTTCGGAAAACAAAGAGAGTCAGCTATTAAAAGCCAGTGTGGATTTATTCAAAACTTTTATCTAAAGGGTTAATCTTACATCTATATTGAACAAAAATAAAATTTTAAACTGCAGCTAAAGGGCCTTGGTCTTCGATAATTCGCAGTTTTGCACGAACATGTCCCATTAGAGTCTGGACGGTACCCACATCTATTTCGCGGATCTTATTAAATATTCGTCGCCGCAATTGTTCTTCGTTTTGGGCTTCCCAACCATTATTGTATACCTTTCTGCTCAATACTGCCCAAAATTCCTCGATTGGTCTTGCTTGTGGTATGTTTGGAGGATTGTCGTCTTTTGCTACAAAATTGATATTATTTGTTTCCAGCCATTGCCTAATGATTCTAGCATAATGACAAGAAGCCAAATCAGGCCAGAATACTATTTCATCATTAACGTGATGAGTATTAATAAAATCAAGTAATTTTGGAAGGCATCTCTGTGTATAAATTACTGCATCTACCGCTTCTCCTCTAACATGCCCAATATACGGACGCGAAATTCCCGCTTCTGATATGGCACACCAGACTAGTAGTTTATCAGCGAATTTGGCCTTACATTTAAATTTAGTTTCATTAGGGCAATTCCTAATATCATCAGTATAGAAGCCATCGTTCCCTTTCATTTCGGCGTTCGACAAAGTGAAGTATTTCTCGTCGTCCATAACGATCACTTTGTTTCCATTAAAATATCGACGTCGTAATGCTCGACAACATCTAGGAATTCTTCGCAGCTGTAGATCAGAATATTTTGGGCATTTCTTTCTTTTTCGGAACTGCAATCCATTGTTCTTCAATTCTCTACTAATGGTCATATGCGAAACTCGAAATTAACGCGATAACTTTCGTGTTGAAGTCCCAACCCTGTCTTTAGCTCTTTCTACCAATCTCCTAACGGAAGCATGAGGTAAAACTCGTGGACGTCCAGTTTTTGGTAAATTTATACAGGGAATACCTTGTTCGCACTCGCGAATTGTTTGATAAATAGTCGAAATCGAAACATTCTGGTCTCTGAACATATTCACAATATCACGTTTAGGCATCCGTCCAACCAACGCATACATATTCTTACGAATATCTAACTTGTAAGACATGTTACCAGAAGTTATTTAGAGAAGGTGATACGCTACACTAAATGTCAATTAATACACCTTGTTTTGTTCTACAGACGACTAGATATAAAACTGTTTTCGGTTCATGTGCTACTGTTGATATTTTTCCGAAAACTTTTGTGACATACGTTATATCAAGTTCAAATATTATCGTTTTGCATTAACAAGTAACAGTAGGAGTCTTCACGAGTTGTCATCCCCGAACTTTACGTTTTATCTAGACTTCAGTAGGGAAATACAAATTTAGTATAAACTATTTTTGTAAGAGATTGAATCTATTAAAATTACGGTTGAAAACTAATTAAATAATTCGGTAACCAAATAATTATTTTATGCCAACTAATTATGATTATTATCGCTAAACTAAAGTTCGTGTACGTACTTATACACAGCACATTTTTATCTTCAAATGAATACTATATCAAGAGAACATCAAGTCTCAATGATGATATCTTGCTTTAATGATTTTATTTATTTATTTGTTACGTAACACAAGTTAATAGCCACTTAGTTACATGTTTCGCAAACAATTGTCTTCTCACTATTACACGTATACCGAATAATGTTGATGAATTCTAGTAAAGCAACATCATTGAAATCCTAAAAATGGAAGCTAGAGTCCCGTTCATCTTGCAACACAACCCTGTACCGCAACCGTGTAGCATGTTACCCTGGACGGTATCATGCAACATGTTCACCAATTTAAAAGGCACAATATGAATGATAATTGCGTGCCCATTTGCAACAACACAGCGTAGCGACTAAGTATGAGCGATTCCCTGCAACAAGCAATGACATGCAGTTTGTAGGTTATTTTGACGAAACATCAAATAATATTTACAAAACGACGTTACGCTACGGCGTTCGGTGCGGATTTTATCCTACAAAATCGTCTCTTATCATGACTTTGTATCGGTACAAGTCTATGTTATTTGGTTTCGTGCAAATTACAAGGCTTGGCCATTCGAGGTGCGCGGTCTTCTTAACGGAACATCAAAGAACATTGACATTTACGTATACAAAACGCTGTTACCCATCAATGTTCAGAGCTGGTAGAAATCTACTACTGCAACATCATGGCGTATCATGACCCCGCGCACAGTCTTGTTACACTACGCAGCTACGTTACGGAGTTCTTTTGTAAATGTGTACGAATCTTTACGTACACACTGTAAATTCTCCACTGGCTTCGGAAAACAATGCGTCTTTAGTCAATCCAAACAAAAGCTGAATTTAAGTCCATCCAATGTAATGCTAAAAAATAAAAATATATATATGTATCAAGAAAACTTTGTGCTTCACAGGAATATTTTTCATCAGAATTATGTACAAGAACACAAACACTACCAATGTTTGTAGAAGTAGGGACTTGAGCGAAAAACTTGTAAAAAGAATAACAGCAAATGCACAAAAAATAGATGTATTTATTATAATTATAATAAAATAAGTAGAAGCTAAGGTCAAACTTCCGCAGAGAAAAGCGTTAGTTTGCCCCTAATATTTTGTGAAGACTTAAAGGTTCCACAGTTTTATTAATTTTAGAATTGCTTACTTCAACGAGGAATAAGAAGTAGTTTTATTAGTATAAACTATTAGTTGGTTAGTATTTGGCGGACACAGGGCCCTATCGTTTCTATTGTGTTCCCAATTGAGGTGTTACAATAAGCCTTTACTATTTGATACTATATTATAACGTCTTAGTGGCTACTACGTTGTAAGCCTGTTTATGCTTATTTTCGTTTGTATACCTACATTATTTAATACATTAAGTGCCTCTAAGAAGCATACCCAAAAATCAAATAATGTTAATAGCTGCATGTAAACGTATCAAAGGACATTCGATAGCTGTGTTACTGAATTTAATGTTAAGAAAGAAACTTACAGTTTCACACTACTTTTAAGGTCATTGAAACGTCCTTAATCAGCTCTTATAATGTTATCTACATCACAAATACCAAATGTTAGGAAACGATTGTGCTTGTTAAGTGCTTTACATAGAAAAGATATCGATCAAATCAGTTTTACATAATAAGTTATATCCTTGAACCTTATTCCGTGCAAAAACAGATAGAAATTAAGATTGAATGAATAAAATTATAATAAACCAGGCCCTTGCGGTAAAAATTTTGTAATATGAACCTACTGTTTCCCCCTTTGTTGATATTCTCGTTCATCAAATACTTAACATTACAGGTTTTTTTATTATCAAATTACACTTTCATTTCGAAATAATATTTGCAAAATGTAGGCAAACAAACAGATATGACTTTCTTGTTCAGAGCTAAATTTTTCTGTACCTCTTACGGTTTCAAGACATTTTTGATATACAGGGTTAAAACTTCGGCGCAACCTAACGAGGGTGGTTCATTATTTTATCCCTGATACAGAAGCAAATCACATGTGAAACAACTTTATTTCTCAACATAATCCCTTAAAACGTTAACATACCTCGTATAACGATGGTGCAGAGCTTGAATGCCTTTAAAAAAATTGCCCTGCGCTGAAAACCACTCATTTACAGCAGCCATCACGTTTTCATCGTCCGAAAAATGAGTTACCTAAAGATGTTCTTTTAATTTGGGGAAGAGGTGAAAGTCACTAGAGGCCAGATCTGGCTAATATGAAGGGTGTTCTAAAATTTCAAATCTAGCATTGTAGATAACAGCCATAGAAACACAGTTCTTGTGAACAGGAGCGTTGTCTTGGTGGAACAGAACACCGAGTTTCAATTTTCCACGTCTTTTTTGCTTTATGGCCTCACGAACTTTTGGTACGAGTTTTGCATAATAGACTCCCGTTATTGTGTGACCACGTGGTAAATACTCAACAAGAAGAACTCCCTCAGAATCCCAAAAGACTGTTGCCATTATCTTTCCGGCCGATGAAGTCGCATGGAACTTTCATGAAAGTGGGGAACCACTATCCCGCCATTCCATACTCTGCCGTTTTTACTCTGAATCAATGTGATGAACCCAGGATTCATCTACAGTTACAAATGTTTTCAAAAATCCATCGAAATCTGTGTCCATTAATCATTAATTGATCGCCGCAGTGAGAAACCTAGCCAGCTTCTGATCGGGTGGCAACATTTTCGAAATCCATCGTGTGCAAACTGTTTTCAAACCCAATTCCTCATGCCAAATTACAGTGTGGTCGTAAAATGCCCTCCCCCTACTAACTTTTGTACGACTTGATATTTCTCCACAAAGAAGCCCATATTTAAATTTTATAATTATCAAACTGGCGGCTAGGCGCCATCTTGAACTATTTTTTTAATGGCAATGGGCGTCGAGTGACACCTCATTTGAAAGGTATTTTAATTTGACGCCTGATCCTCGAATTTCATAAAAAATATTCATCCAGAAAAAAATGGCAGATGAGTGAAAATAACAAGTTTATGGAAAAAACTAAAAATTAAAGCAAAAAAGGTATGCTCTCGAAATGTTCACCACTGAAGAATGAAGAAGAAAAAGAAAATTCTAAAACACAACAAAACTTATTTTATACAACAGAAAACTGAATAGTAATACTATTTTAATAAATGTTCAAAGTGTGCTCCTTGAACTTCTTGGGAACAGAAAAACCTATTGAATATCTCTTCCCGTACTTTCTGGAAAGTTTCAACTCCGATATTTGCACAAGCCTCTGTTATTTTACGTCGTAAATCCAAAAGGGAATAGGGTTCTGTTTGAAAAACTTTCGATTTAAGATACCCCCACAAAAAAGTCCAACAAAGTCAGGTCAGGGTATCGCGGAGGCGATTCTGTTGGACCACGACGACCAATCCATCGTCAAGAATACGTTGCATAGAGATTATTACGAACTTGACTGCTAAAATGCGGAGGAGCGCCATCTTTGCTCTAATATGATATCCATGTCAAATTCGTTTGGATTATTTTCAGCAATCTCAACTATTAACGGGTGGGTGAGGTTTTCCAGCATGCTCGAGTACAATTCCCCAGTAAGGTTTCCGTCGATAAATAAGGAACCTACGATATGGTCGCCAAGTATTCCTATCCACTCATTCAATTTTTGCTGAAATTGGGTGTGACCTCGGAAAACATGGGGATTTTCATCGCACCAATATCTTACATTTTATCTGTTAACACACCCATTTTTAAAATATGTACATTCATCACTAAAACAGATATATCGCAGATGGAATCGGATTCTTGCAATGGTTTGGGTCATGACCTCACAAAATTCAATGCGTCTATCCGACTTGTTCAACTGAAACCCATCTTTGATCAACTTAGCCTTGAAAACAAATGCAATAGTTCAAATGACGTTAGTTAATGTTAGTAGTGCTTGGAAGCAACACATTAATAAGTTTCTGGGGATTGAATTTGATTCTGACTTTTAAAACTTCGAGAAAGGAAATAATATGTTAGATTGTAACAACTACCGCGGAATATCGGTCACAACTACAATTAGCCGGTTAGGTGGAAGAATCCTAAGAGATATGATCGAAGATGAATTTAAACACAAAGAAGGCGAAGAACAAGGTGGATTCCACGCAGAAAGGTCATGTATGGATAACATATTTAGTATAAAACAAATTACCGAAAAGAAAACCGTTACAAATAGAGAAGAGAATGTGAACTCTCTTCATAGATCTATCCAAAGCATATGGTAATGTATTAATAAGTCAACTATGGAACGTTTTAATAGAATCTCACTTAAGTGCTACGAGAGAAAAGAAAAAGGGGAAGGTCTCGGAAAAGTTGGAAGATTCGTTGAAAATTTTCTTTTACCACATGAGCAACATGCGGCCTAGCATTGTCGTGTAGCAAAATGACTCCACGTGTAAGTTTTCCTGGACGTTTCCGTCTTATTGCTCGATGAAGCTTTTTCAAAGTTTCATTGTACAGATTTACATTGACATTTACTCCAGGTTCCTTAAACCCCATCAACAAGGGTCTTTCATGGTCGAAAAAAAAAATGTTAACATCAGCTTGCCTGCAGAAGGTTGTGCTTTAAATTTCTTCAGTGGTGGTGAACTTGAATGTTTCCACTGCATCGACGATAACTTACTGGATGGCTCGTACTAATGGCACCAAGTTTCGTCACCAACAACTATTGACAGCAGAAAGTCATCACCATTTTGCCTATAGTCTTTGAGGTGTTGCAGACATAAGCCCATTCGCAAGCATTTTTGTTCATTAGATAAGAGACGAAGAATCCATTATAAACAAACTTTGCTGTAATCCAGATTACGAACAATACTATGGACAGATCCTACACTCCAACCAACAATTTCTGAAATTTCTCTAACTGAAATTCTACGATTTTCTCTAATAAGGCCTTCCACACATGCCATATTGTTTTCTGTTAATGCAGTACACCGTGCACCTAGTCGCAGCTAGTCCATAGTCCTCTCTTCTCTATTCTGAAATTTTCGGCACCATTCCTTCACAGTTGGGTACGCAATACATGCATTTCCATATACTGCTTGCATTCGCATATGAATCTGCAATGGCTACACACCCTCAGCGCATAAAATTGTAGGACCGCACCCTGATCAAACGTGGACGGGGTTTTCAACAACAAACGCCATTTCAAGATTATATGTTGATGAAATGTATGCCGTTTTCCATTCATCAGGAACGGAATCGCCATTTATACATTGTTGAAACATACGAGTTAATAATGGAACCAATTTATTGTTTCCATTTTTGATCAGTTTCGCTGATATACCTCCTGATCCCTTATATCCCAATATATTTGACCGTAATTATCAATCAGTACCATATCATAGACCAAATCAATATTTTCTTCTACTTGAGTGAACACAGTTTTTAGTGGCCCCGCACCTGGTGCATGTTGACACAACTTCCTTCCTAATTTGAAATCCGAGTACCAATTCTTAATTACTTGATAAACGGGGTAGAATCACCTAACTCTTCGGACATGTCATTATAAATTTCCTACGGCGATAACACCTTAAAAAGGTATCTCATTACAGCTCTTGTCTCGAAATTTTCCATTTCCTCAAAATCACTAGCACCACAGTAATATTCAATGTATAACTTTTATAAACAAGAAGATAGGCACCTACAACTTGGCATATATTAATGTCAATAACTAACGTTTCTAGGAAAATAATATTCATTTGTCACTCAATTCCTTCTATGTTAGGTACAATAATTGATGAACCATCCTCGTACAAATAGCATGACAATCAAAATTACTTTTTCTTTAATTTAATTAAACTGATTACCTACTTGTGATGATACTATGACGAGCTCTCGATTTATTACTGATTTATTTCGTTTCTGCACAAGCTTACTGTTTTAATTCATGTAAATGAGTATTTACAATTGTGTATGTATGTAATTTATATGGACGAATGAATATTGACCTTGTTTTAGCAATTCGATAAATACTCAAATAAGTGTACTGATATTTAAAAATAAATTTGAATGAACCGTTATTGCATCCGAAAAGTTGATGTCCAATTGAGTATATTAGAAAATGGATGCAAAAAGGAACAAATATTGATTCAAAAAAATTCAAATTGATATTTTTGTAAACAGTCCACCTCGCTTAAATATCGAACCTAAACTTGTTGAAGATTTAATGTATATTTGCCGACGTTAAATAAATAGATAAACCAACAAACAAACATTGTCTAGACCTCTGAAATTTGCAGCCTCATCCCATATCAAGAATATGCTATTATTAATTTCAATAGTAGCCACACGACAATTTTTATTTGTGAACTTTAAACTTTGTAATGTACAACACGAAATATATTTAATTCGTTAACAACATGACCTTGCTAGTCATTTTTAGTAAAAAGAAAATATTTGCTTTGTAATTCTCAAGTTTAAAACGTTTACACAATACACGACTGGACGTAAAAGATAAGAAAGTAGATTATAAAAATCCACAATCCTGTAATATTCAATTATTTACTAATCATGGTTCTTATCTCTTTCTACCTACACCATCATGTTTTTATCAAAAATTTACTGAGCCGTATTTCGCTTACTGTTTTCTTCAAAATATAACACCAAAAGAAACAAAGGCCATTAGTATACAGGGTGTAACAGAAATAGGTACAAATATTTAAACCATTAATAGATTGGCTCAAGTAGAATTGTTAGAATAGTACTATTCATTTTTCAAAAATCATTAAGTTTATTTTTTTGAATTGTTATATTATTATTATAAATAAAATAAAATTTTGTTTGAGAACTGCTGATGATACATAGAAAATGCATTTAAGCTGTAGAAGGTTATTACCTAATTTTAAAGTAAATCCAAAGTGGAAAACACGTAAAAACTTGTCTGACTTGTAACTACACACTGAATAGAAATTACTGACCTACCTAATAGTATTGGTTTGTGGCAGGCGATAAGAAATTTTTTGCACTTGTATCTTCCTCTCCTTTGCATAACATGCCTTTGAACTCAAATTTTTGTTATTATCCTGCGGTACTCAAACAATTATGGGTCAAAGTTTCAATTATTATTTTCTCATATCTTAAGGGTCCCATTGCCAAAGAAATGTTTTTTCTAGTTTGTATATATTGTAATCAACCGTCGGATTTAATATTTGTACCTATTTTTGATACAGCCTGTATACCTACTATTTTTCATCCTCACATACAATTAATTGGTACTCGTAAAACACAAGCAAATACAAAAATAATACACCTGGGAAACATAAACAACAGTAATAATAGCAGAAATACTTGTAGGTTATGTTAGAAACATAAATAAAATCTTCTTACAATAATATAACATCACAAGTAATTACTAGTTGTAAAACCAAAGTATACAAGAATAATAAACTA